>PVIY010016027.1:22500-52622 GCA_004026745.1 Myrmecophaga tridactyla
TCCCCACCCGGCCTTGCATGAGAATGACTGGGTGTTCATGGCAAGTTATGAATCCTTCTGGTCTCTGATTTCTCAAAGTGAAAGGAGAGGATGCGATTGACTTCAGAGGGTGCTGGTAAGGGGTGAATGAGAGAATCCAGGCAGGGACAGCACGACTCCTGGCACATTGTCAGAGCTCAGTGAACGGTTAGGTTAGCTCCTGTCTCTCTGACCCTGTGATTACAGAGAACTTTCCTGACCTCCTGAAATAATCAGTTAAATATCAAGTCAGCTCAGGGCCTGCTGCCGCTTGTAGCCTTTCCAGCAGCATTGCCCAGGCTCCTCTTTGGGGCGCGGAGGATGGCCCACCCATCTGTAACCAAAATGACACACCCTCACACACACATACACACTCACAAGGACTGCCTCCCTTTTGGTCAGTCATGTGGGCCGCCTTCTTCTGCCGCCATCGTAACAGGCCTTCCCGTGGCCCTTCCTAGGACTCCCAGGCCTCTCCAAGACACCCGATTCAAGAGGCCTCATGTCAGTTAACTTCAGTCAGCCATATGTCAGGTGATTAAAATTCCACCTGCCATTAGCGCTGCAGTCCAGCATGAGCCGTCTTCTCATTGTCCTCTGTCACACAGAGGGATGAGGGGACACTCTCGCACCTGAGCCAGACACGTGAAGGGGAAGATGTGGGAGGAGAAATGTTCGGGGCACCATATGTTCCCAGGAGCAGAACAAAGTGAAAGAAGACCAGCTGGTTCCGACCTTCGGCTTTATCACTCCCCCAGGTGTTCTATCTTTGGGGTAAGAAAGCAGGCCAAGGAGGAAATCTGCAGTGAGAGCTGATCTCCTTCAGGTTCACTTCTCCACATACAACCTTCCTAACCCTGAGGAAAGGAAGCAGGGTCAGCAAATGCTGAGCTCATTGTTGGCAACCAAAGACTCTGGAGACTTTGCTTGTGAGGTCCACCCCGGGACCTGCTCCCACATGTCCTTTCCTCTCTGAAAGCCACATTCCCTCAAAATGTGTAATTTGACTTTGGTCAAATAACTTTCAAATGGAATGATATATATCTCCAGACTGAAGGACCCTGTGGGCATTGAGACCACATTTGCTTCCTGCCCAGAGCGTCTTCGGTAGAGGAGGGATGAATGCTGAAGAAAAGTGAAGAGGAATAGCGAGTGTCCTCTCTCCCCAGTACACACAGACAGACAGACATCACTCAGATCCTGCCTCCTGCTCACATTCCCTTTCAATCACCAGGCTGAGGCTCCTCACTGAGGATGAACAGGAAACAGGCCCTATGGCTGACCCCTATGGCCCCTGTTTCAGAGGCGCTGGGGAGTGAGTGGTTTTAGTCTTGAAGCTGGGACGCTGAGCCTATGACACTCCTGGACCATCCTGCATCCAGTGGCTGGGTAATATGCGCGGTGGAAAGGAGCACCTCCTCCCCTACCCGAGTTGGGCCAACCCTGGGGAGCCGCCCATCCCAGCTCTAGAGCTCCCGTAGTTTGGCTGAGGCCCCTTTGTGACTCAACCAGTCTGCTTCACGCTCCACCCCACAGCTGTGGTTTCCCGAGACCACGCTCTGATTAGTCCCCTCACACGGCCTCATCTCAGAGTCTCCTTCTCCTGTGACAACTCTCCCGGAGATCCCTGGGAAGAGGGATTCCCCGTGAGCAGCAAGGAAGGGAGGACTTCTGGGATGTAAGAGGGAGGAAATCCAAGGAAAACTGTTATCAGAGATATAAATTCATTATTCAGATCCCTTCCTCTTTCCTAGGGGGATGGGGGAGAACCTAACTCTGGGGGTGATTGCAGTAAGCTGTGTGCTACTTTGGTGGGTGATCCTCACTCCTTTTGCTAAAATGTCATCACAACCTGAAGGGGACCGATATGTCAAACCCTAAAGCCCTTAATACCTTCTTGAGCAAATCTCCATGTTTTGGGGAAGTTGAAATAAGAGCCTGTGGGAAGGGCATAAGGACTACTTATGAGTAGATAGTTAGTAGATCATTTATTGTATGTGGTTTGAATTCAGTGGAATACTTCTCTATTATGTCTGAAATTCCAGTGAAGGTCGATATTTGAATTTTGAAAAAATGAATAGTCCCTTATCAACATGCAAGAATAGGAGCTTACCATCTTATTGACTACTAGTTGTCTCCTAGCTTAGAGCAAGGTCGGTGTTGAGAGGGCAGTGGGGAGTGTGGGCGTCTGGGTAGAAGGGTGATGGGGACACGGGGTGGGAGGGCACAAAGAGACGCTGCTCCGATTTTATAAGCACTTAGCCGAGCACTATGATGTCATGAACCTTAAAATGTTTCCAGAAACGTGGCGCTCATCACGCTGTAAAACCAAAGGAGATTTTAGGTGATTAACAAATAGGTAACAATTTCTTCTTCTCATCATTAGGAATTTATTGTTACAGTCACCTTCTACTTATGGTAAGTGTTTCTTTTTTTTTAATAACGTTTTTATTGTGAAATATAATATGCAGAAAAGTGATAAATTTCAAAGTACAATTTAATAAGTAGCTATAGAGCAAATTTCAGAGTACAGGATGGGTTACAGTTCCACAAGTTCAGGTATTTCCTTCTAGCTTCTAATACACTAGAGAGTAACAAGAAATATCGATATAGTGATTCAGTAGTTACAACCATTTGTTAAATCTTATCTTCTCTGTTACATCTCCTCTCTCTCATATGATCCCTCTTGAATCTTCAGGGATATTTGGGCAAGGTTCTAACTTCTCCACATTGATAGGAGGTGTTAACATTATGGAGTAGGGGGATGCAACTAGTTGATGTTCTTGGAGAGTCTGGTAACTCTGGATTTCAGGGCTTATCTGGCATAGGAACTACGGCAAGTGTTTCTGACCTGCTATTTATGGGTGGTGATATAAAGTTTTCTTTGAAAATAAATTTATTTAAATATAAGATGAATCTATTTAAATAAAATATTTAAAAGTTCAGTGGCCTGCAGATATTGTAAAAAAAAAAAAAGCACAATGGTGGTATGTGAATAATGAAACTTTGGATAAAATATCTGTTTGTTGGCTCAAGACACCAGAACTTTGGAGACGAGGGGTTATTATGAGCACACTGTGGGAACTTAGCAAATATTAAATAACAAACTGCCAAAATGACATCATCTAGAATTCACATCAGATTGTTAAAACTGTTTACATTCTTTTTTGATGTGATCCTAACTAAGCTTGTTCTTTCCCCTTGTCCCATGTTGTGCAAAATGATTTTAGGGCTTTTCAGCTCCAGCATGGTTGATGAGATCTTATTACTTATCTATGTTATTGCCCATTAATTACACACCCATCATGTATCAGGTATCATTAAAGCCCATTAATTAAGTACAAAAAGTTAGAGGAAGGTTCCCAGACTAAAGATAGAAGCACTTTAGGAAACTCAAGACAGCTAACAGAACATTTTGTTCAAACAAAAAGTAGGAAGCTCTAAAGTAACAGATAAACTCCGCATGACTGCTTGGTGGAGAGAGGTTGGGGGTGCCGGGCTGAGAGTCCCTCCTCTTTGTGTTGGTACCTCACCCACCCACCACCACTCCCTGAAGCCTCGAGTACAGGAGTGGCACACTATTCAAACCCCACCCATCCGTCCACCCTGACCCGGGGCCATTTTTTTTCTCATTCCGTTCACACCTCTCCCTTGGTGTCTGTGGCATGGCCATTGGGCTTTTATTTTAAGGTCTGACACAGCAGTTATCTTTTCTTTCTGAGAATACTACAAATGTTTTTTTGTCCAAGAGCAAAAAATAAAATTAAATTAAAATAAATCTGAATTTAGGGGGGAACAAAACAACCAACCACCTAGACTATTAAAATCCATGAAGGTTCGCGAGTTTTTGGCTTGGTTATCATTGCATAGCTCCAAAAAATAGAAGGATGCCTGCTACACACTGAATGAACAAATGAAACAATAAATGGAAGAGAAAGGTCAGGCAATGATAAAACTTCTGGAAGTGAATGAGTCAGAGGGTGTGCATGTTGTCAAGGCTTTTAGTAAATGAGTAGTTTGGAAGAGTAGCAGAGTGCAGCATGGCAGTGGTCTAAATGAAACGCCCACAGGGAATGATGCCTGGGGCAAGGCAGCGACTAATGAAATAGAGGAGAGAATGTGGACCCTCCTTGAAGAAGCAATGATCTGGTGATGGAAGAGGTATCATGCAGCTGGAACTAGGGACTCCTACGTGAGCAACAGCTGCCCTGCTGAGTTTGTCAGGTCAGAGTCGGTGACAGTGTCTTGGTCCTTTGGGTAAACAGAGCACAGATCAGTGGGTATTCTCATGTGGGCTGTGTACCAAGTGTCCACCTCTCCCTGCTGCACCTCGCTTCTAAGTCCTCTAAGCCATGCTGCAAGGCCCCAGGTGGTTTCCATCTCTTCCCCAAGACTTCCCACACAACCTGGCCCTTAGAAAATGTCTGAACATTTCTACTCCTCATGCCTGTGATGTTTATTCAACACTTATCCCTGCCAGCGTGGTTCCCTGGACACGTGCGGGGATTGTCCCTAACAGGATGATAAGGGTGTGGAGGGCAGGGCCTTCACTTGTTTGTACTTCCCGTAGCACCTTTCCTCACCACTGTCATGGGGCAGGCACCAAAGCCAAGCTGTTTGATAGAATGATGCTGACAAACTGAACCACCTCTGGGAATGCTCCATTTCCAGTGCGCTCCTGATCCATACCCTTTTTTGGATTATCCAGCCTATGCAGCCCTAGAACAGGGCTAGATATATCAGAAATCTGAAAGGGAGTTTGATTTATCGGTGTGGGAGCCTCACTACAAGAAAGTATGAGGAGAGGAAGCGTCTTCTCTTGCGGAAACTTCCCACCCAGAGGTGTCACCTGGTATATGCTGAAGCAACTCGTTTCACAAAGAAATATACTTAAAAGCTCTGCTGGCTGAATTCCAGGTAGATATTTTCAGCTAATCTACACTGAAGGAACACACACACACACACACACACACACACACACACACACACAAAGTAAAATTCTGGAGTCAGTGGACTTAGTGACCCAGTTTTAAAGGCAGTTCTGGACACCTTCCTGGGCAAAAAAAATTTATATTTAAATTAAAGAAACCTTGTAAATAAAATGACTAGGCGTTATTTATGACATTAGCTTTTACCTGAGCAGCATAATTTGAAATCTACGTGCATTAAACCCTCTCCTCCTGGAAGATGGGGTCAAGAGGCAGAAGGGAGGATGTACCCTGATTGGCAGAACCTGAAGGGAATCAGTCTCTCACCTGGACACAGGTATGTGGCAAGCTTCCTCTGGGCCTCTGGGCCTTGGATCCAGCTCCAAGAGGCCATTGCCAGGGCTGGGGTATGAAAATCCAGCTCATTTTCTGAACTTCTTTCCTTCCTGTTTCCACCCCCCAAAGAATAAGGAGAGAGAAAGAAAAACAATGTAACATGATGCAGTTAAGATCCCAGTCTTTGAAGATGGGGTTTGGGTGGGGAGAGGGTTTAGATTTAACTTCCTGTTATACCAGATGGTAGGACCTAGAATGATTTGCTCCATATCTCTCAGCCTCAGTTTCCTCATCTGAAAAACGAGATTGATACTTACCTCCCAAGGTTCTTGTGAAAATTATAAGAAATAATCGTAAGGCTCTAAGCATAGTGACTGGCACATAGGAAGTGTCTGAAACATAATTTATTCAGCAAATATTTTAAAGCGCCTACTATGCACCAGCCATCATTCTAAGGGTGAGGGCCATATCTGTGAATGGTAGCTCTTACTGGGGGACCTAACCAAACTAGGGTCTTTGGTGGGGCCACAGGGTGTTGTAGGGTTAGGAAGAAGCCTGACTAAGCTTGTGATATGACAGCCCCAACAGACTGCTAGTGAAATCCCAGAGTGAGCTGTGGGCAGGGTAGAAGGGAGGGTGCCCATCTCCTGGCCACATCCTGAGAGAGACCCCGAGGCCCTTCCCCATTGGTAGCAGGAACTCTGGAATGGAACTCTCCTACAGGTGAGCCTAGTGTCTCAGTCCCCACTCCTCTTATGGGGTGTGAGGGTATGCAGAGCTGAGGCAGAGTACACCCCCAGGCCCCAACCCTTCTCCCAACTCAAGTTAGCTCCAGCTTCCCATTCCCTGGAAGTTTCTCTGAACCTCCACCTTTCCTTGTTCTGAGTTTCAGTAGCATTGCCAGGGCAATGGGTTAACTTAGAGATGAAGTCATGCTCATACTTCACTTGAAGACAGTTTTCAGGGCTTTTCCCTTAACACACTTTCCCTCCACTTGCCTTCCTCACCTCTTCGTGTTCTGTGGCACCAGCCACTACTCCCAGGGGCTGAGATTTTAACATTCAAGAGACTCAAGAACAGAGGGGATCGTATGGAAGTTAGAGTGCCACATTCACGACCATGGACTATTCCTTCAAACAACAACCACAATATGGTATGGGGAAAATAATGGTATTTTGAGCCACAGATCTGCCACATCTGCTGTTCATGTTGGAAACGAAGAGATGTAGTTTCCATGTCAATAACACGTGGGGAACAAGCAGGCCCAACGCTGTTTTCAGTTCATTTCTGAATTTTAAGATGTTTGTGTGACCCTAGCCTTAGCCTGTGGACAGGGACAGCAACGTCACCTCCTAATCAAGAAGAGGAAACTTGGCTTTTGTTAGAGCCCTGGGAGAAGGGCTTGTTTGGGGTTTCCTGATGCTGGAACTTGGTTTCAAAGATTGCCCATGGTTTAGCTTCCCATCGGCTGCAGCAGCAGAGATTTAGGGCAGTCAGTGCTGGCAGGCTAGCCATTTAACAGTGATGATGGCTCATGCCCATGCGTGTTTTCCTGGTAGGAGGAGAGAATTTGCCTCTTGAAGCACTAACCCAGGAGGGGCGGAAGCCCTGAGACGAAGTGACGTATCTCAGCGTTAGGTAGAGACTGCGCATTCTGAGGTCCCCGGACGCGGGGCAGCAATGGGAAGGAAACGCGAGTCTTTGGTCAGATAACCTTGATTCGCTCCCGTGGGTGTTTAGGTTTCTTCAGGAGGTGCTGTGACCTGGGGCCCCGGAACATCTTCCAAAACCCGCCTCCTGCTGCCGGAGGGGCCCAGGCCCACCCCACTGTGCCCCACCCCGGCCCCAACCTGTTCTCCCAGGACGCCGTCACCGGGAGGGGAGCGGCCAGCCTAGAGCGCGGCGTAGCCAGGGTCCCCTCCTGCTACTCTGGCTGATTAAATGCTCTCCCCTTGGCTCTGGTGTCTGGGGGCAGAAATGGCTCCGAGCACATGGGCCGCCCAAGCCGCCTGGCCCCACAGCGGGTCTGGTCGAGGTGCCCCGGGCCGCGGGGCTCAGGAGGTGCCGCTGCACCCCCGACGGCGTCCGCCTCGGCCAGGCCGGCCGCCCACACCGCCACGCGACGGCCCGGCGGGCGCTGAGGACAGGCCGCCTCCTCGGCTGGGGCCTGAGCTCCTTTAGCGGGAGCAGCGGATTTAAGAACACGAACGCTGGGGTTGGATTACCCTTGAGATCAGAGCGTCTCTCTCGAGCCTTTGTCACCTGGCCCGGCGGCTGACTGCCACTCAGCTCAAGCAGGTCACAGGGGGAAACTGAAAGCCGGTTTCCCCGCGGCCCACAGGAAACCCGCGGCCCGTCCGCCTGCTCCCCTGGCGGCCTCTCGCCTGTCTGTTCAAACACTGCCTTCACTTGGCCGCGCTACAAGACAGAATGAACACGTACACTTCTGCCCAAATTCCCGTCTCTTCTCATTTACACGGGAGAGTGAATGATTTCTTTCCTTCTTCTATACTGCTGAGATTCTCGCTTCCCTGTTCTTGCTTCCTCTGCATCAGCCACAGGAGAAGAGGAGTTACTGAGCGCCTAAGATGTGAAAACTGCCTTCACGTGGTTTGCTTAATGAATTGCTAGCCCCATTTTACAGATAGTAGTTACCAATGTAACACAGGTATTAAGCGGAAGAGCTGTGACTTGGAGCAAGGTCCCCGCCCACCCATTCACCTACGTATCCGCCACACAGAAAATGGCCACCTTGGACTCCAAGTCCAGTGCTCTTTCTACTTCCCCACCGATGTCTGAGGAATATGTCCGTTGGTTAGGAAAGAGCTGGATTGGTTCGATCAATAAATAATTGTTTGGGCCCCTCCAGTGTACCTGCACATTCCAGGTGCTGAGAATACAGCGTACAAACAAAAACAAATGAAAACCAGTAAAAATCCATTCCTTTATAGAACTCCCATTCTAATTGGGAGAGGCAGACAATAAAAATAACAAAACAGTACAACATATAACATGTTAGTGACCTGCGCCGTGGAGGTGAATAAAGCAGAGAAGGTGAATGAGGTAAATGACTATCACAGCAATAATAACATTTCCACAAAATGAATGGCACACCAACAGAGAAAACACCTTTAGGTTCACAGTAAATTATTCCTTGGTATTGGCAATGCCCTCCCCTGAGGTATTCCAGGGTCTGCCGAGCTGCTCCCCTTGTCTCTTCTTGGGGCTGTTTGCATCCCAGGATCTGTCCGCTGTTTGGAGATTTTCCTCATGAATGAAAATAGAACTTCTGCTTGTTCCCTCCATCCACAGTGGGGAACTAGGGCAGAAACAACTTCTGTGTGTTTCTCCAGTTACATTTAGTTAAGTTATGCCTCTTCTTCTTTTTTTAAAAGATGCATATGAAACCTTATGGATTTAGCTCAGCAGTTTGAAATTTTTGATGCTTTAGATAGGCACTGGTCAGAGATTGCCTTGAGGAGGGGTATTTGCAATCAAATTAAAATTATGTAAGCCAAAAATACACTACATAAGGGAGTAAGTTTCTTTTTTTATTATTTTGAATGAGTTTTTTTTTTTTAAATTGTGAAATATATATACAAAAAGCAATAAATTCCCAAGTACATTTTAACAAGAACAGATTTTAAAGTTTGGTATGGGTTACAGTTCCATGATTTTTTGTTTTTTCTCCTAGCTGCTACAAGACACTGGAGACCAAAAGAAATATCAATATAATGATTCAGCAGTCATACTAATTTGTTAAATCCTATCTTCTCTGTTATACTTCTCCTTCTCTTTAAATAAGATATACATAAAAGCAATAAATTTCAAAGTACAACACAACAATTAGTTGTAGAACAGATTTCAGAATTTGGTATGGGTTACAATTCCACAATTTTAGGCTTTTGTTTCTAGCTGCTCTGAGGTACTGGAGGCTAAAAGGAATATCAGTATAATGATTCAGCACTCATACTCATTTGTTAAATCCGAACTTCTGTGTGTATAACCCCACTATCACCCATTCTTTAGGAGTATTTGGGCTAGGCACATTCTAACTTTTTCATGTTGGAAGGGGCTGTCAATAATATGGGATGGGGGAATAAAATTAGTTGATGTTCTGGAGAGGATGGGCCCTCTATGGTTCAAGACTTATCTGGTCCAGGGACCCATCTGGAGTTGTAGGTTTTTGAGTTACCCTAGTGTGTGGAACCTTTGTAGAATCTTATGTAATGCCCTAGGTTTTCTTTAGGATTGGCTGGAATGGCTTTGGTGGAGGTTTGGCAAGTTATCAAAGCAATATCTAACTGAAGTATATGTAAGAGTGCCTTCCAGCATAGCCTCTCGACTCTATTTGAACTCTCTCAGCCACTGATACCTGAATTTTTAAATACATGAGAAGGACAAAATCATGCTTAACAGATGTGCTCATTACAAATAATTCTTACCTAGTCATAAAAGCAGAAGCCAATTATATAGTTGCTACCTTAATTTAGATCCACAATACAGCCCATTTGGATTTGCAAGCAATAAAATGGCTTTTCTTGGGCAACTATTCTAGGGTTCATGCTTCACTAAATTAAGATCCACCTTTCTCAAAATTGAGGTAGATTTTAATGGATATCACACATCTCCACCCTGGGCTTTTCTAATAGTCTATTTCCAAAGACATATTTGTTCGGCCTTATCAGCAAGGTCCTCAATCATGCTGCCCTGGTAGCAGACACCTCCAGGGCAGGGGATAACCAAATGTGCTTGGTTTTCAATAGCTGGAAACATGTCCATGCTGGCTGGAGGTCGGCTGCATTCGTCCAATGCCAGGCATCTGAAAGAAGGGTGAAAAATTAAGGCAATTGTTGGTGCTCCCAAATAGCTGGATGACAGAGTCATATTTTCAAATCATAGATCATGCCATCATGTCAGATTTGGGACACTTTGAGAGGTTGGGAGGGGGGTGGGGATGGTTGCTGTGAGTATGAATCAGTCAGGGGGTGCTCTGCAGGGGGTGACCCAGCAACCCACGGAGGTGACTAGGTCAGTGACTCTATTTGGTAGGGATAAGTGATTTCATTTCTGAAACACTGGTTCCACATTCCAAGGTTGAGAGTCCAGATCCATTGCATTTATTAGCAGTTCTTCTCTTTTTATTATTTTTATAAAAATGAGAAAATACAGAAATACATCAACTGGAATTTTTTTTTTTTAATTTAAAAAGCACCCTAAATTCCACCAACCAGAGATAGTTACTGTTAATGATTTTGGTATATTTTCCCATAAGTCTCTCTCTTTTTTTTACCCCTTCATGCAAACACATTTTTAAACAAACATTGGGGTTATATTGTTTACACAATTTTGCATGTGGTTGTTTTTCACTTACTGCTACAATTAGGGTCTTTTTTCATGTTAATAAATACTTACTGGAAACATAATATCTGATGATTGCATCATAATTTATTTAACCTTGCCCCTGTTGTTGAATATTTAGGTTGTTTTCAATTTTTCTTGCTTATATGTAATGATCACCCTTAAACATAAATATCTGTTAACAGCTCTGACAAATTACTCCCAATACTTAATCTTAGCTGCCTTCCTTCCCTTCAGAGGGGTTTGTGGGGACATAAATTGCACCCAGGATCCAGATGATGAACTGAATGGTTTATTTGTGGCAAGGATGTTTTGGAGTCACATTGTACAATCACAGTTAGCCAACTAAATGCTTCATTTGTTCATTCACCAAGAATCTACTGAAGTCCTACTATGTGGTAGGCTGTGTGGGGACCTCAAAAGATTTCAAGGACATCACCATCTTGCCGAAAAGATAAGACATGCCTCGACAACACTCACAAAAGCCTGGATTATATTTGATGATAATAATAACTACTAACAGTCATCTAGAGCTTGCTATATGCTGTTCTCAGTGCTCTATGTACATTTACTCAATCTTCACAAAAACTACTATTATTAGAGCATGAACCCCATTTTACAGTGAGAAAACAGAAGCACAGAGAAGTTAAGTAATTAGTCCAAGATCACACAGCTAATTGGTGGGGGAATTGTGTTTTGAATCCAGGCAGTCTGTCTCCAGAGTCCATACTTTTCACAACCCACATATCTCTTGAATATACCAATATAGAGAAAGCGTATCATAGAAGAGTTATGTCTATGTAAGTATTTTCTAGGGGTGATTTTTTTCCTGCATTGCTTTTATAAACTTTCTATGATAAAGCAGTTTGGAGTTTTAAATTATTCAAGACTATTCTGTTGCCGTTTTCCCCAGTGCTTAGAATGTTAATCAGAATTGCTAACCCAAGAGAAGTGAATCTTCTCATCTGATTTAGTTAAGTGAATTATATGAAGGTAAAAAAAAAGTCATCATTCCATTTGTCTTGTCTATCGAGGTTCCTTGGGAGTGGGAATGGCACTGGGAGAAAGGAAATACTGGAAATGTAATATTATTTGTAATAAACCCAATCAGGCACTCAGTTTATAATGAATACATTTTTATTGGATACTGTGCTTATATTCCTAGTCTAATAAAAACTTTGTTGAATTAATGAATGAACTTTAGGTTGCAAGGCTTACGGAAGAAATAGTGCTGTGACCCAGACTCAGTGGTGTCACAGCCCCAGTTCCCATTAGCTCATATCTTTTTCCAACTCTGTGTTCAGCAACTTTGCGTTGGTAGCTTGAAATCAGCCACGGTGGGAAAATTTGCTACAGAAATCAGCCATTGCCACAAATTAGGTTTTTTTCCCCCACTACAGAGCTAATTGTTAAACATTTATCAGCCCATTATTGCCCAGAATTATTAGCAAATTCACAAGTGAGAAGATATTCTTTGACTTCAGAAGTATAATGTAGGTATCAATTCCAACTGTGTTTTCTTCCTTGGTCTTGAATCTTTATGTCTGTTGCTTTCTTTTGTTGGGTTATGTCAGAGCCTGGGTGCACTTTGTTAAGACAGTTGAGATATTTAGGTGGTCAGTGGGTGGGTGGGGCAGTTCAAGAGTGATGCTGTTTGGTGCAGGACAAAAGGATTAAAAACAGGTTAGTGACACTGTCAGATTCGGGTGTGCCAACGCTCCCTTCCAGTCTGTGGCATGAGTGACACTCAAAAGCCAAGTAGGAGTGCTGGGCACACACCTGGGGAGCCCCAGGGAGGGTGGAAGGGAACCGCCCAGGGTCACAGGGTCTGGGCCTCTCAACCCTCCACTTATTTGCTGTTTGACATTGGACGGGCTATTTGGCCTCCATGTTTTTTCTTAGCTATAAAATGGAGAAGTTGTGAGGACTAAATAATACACATAGTAAGCTCTCAGTAATTATCAAGGATATTGAGCTTTAAAATGACACCGGTTTCTTCTATAGCAAAAGCGAGAGCTCAGAAAAGAAAAATATATTAGTACACTGAAAACCAGCATCCGGCTAATTAATAATATCCTAATTCAATATGTTAATATATTGAAAACAGCATATACTAGCAAATAATGTATTAATTCATATGTTACTATGTTGAAAACCAGAAAGTACTTATTAGTAAAACATTAACATTTTGAAATCTCCAACCTAGGAATTTTCTCCAAAACCAAATTGTGCAGGTATTTTAGTGAATGATTCACCTACGGGATTAGTTATTCCACTTTTTAACTTCAAAGGACTTGTAGCTGAATGAGGGGCCAAGAAATCTCCAGACATCTTTGGATGGCACATGTGCCTGGGCCTTTCCTTGGGGAGGTGGTTCACATGCTCCTTGTCACTGACAGTGACATGACAGTGTCTGGGCTACGTCTTCTCTCAGGTGCTGTGTCCCCAGCAGGAAATTGGAAGGAGACGGGCCTGACTCAGGATATACCTGGTTTGTCCAGCCTCAAGGAAGTGCTGAGTCAAGAATCCACAAGTGAGGCCAGGGGTCCAGAGAAGGCCTGGTGGGGCTCTTCCTTGCCAAGCCCTGACCCTTCCTGGGTAAAGCCCTTTGTATCCCAGTCAGCAAGCCGCATGCACAGGCTAGGGGCAGGCGCTGGCCCCGGGGACTGCCCTCTGGGTCCCCTTTCCCAGCCCCGCCACTCCCTCTCTCTGCTTGCAGAGGTAAGTCCCTTCACTTTGCTGAGCCTCTTTCTCATCTGTGAAATGGGGGTGACGCCAGTACCTGCCTTGTGGGGTTGTTGAAAGGACCAACTCAAGTAACACTTAGCAAGTATTCAGAACACCGTCTGACACATTATAAGCACTCGATTTTATGTTTTAATTGACATTTTACACTTAAATGGCTCTTAATTTGTGCCTGGCACTGCACCCAAAACTTTTAAAGTGTTGATTTTTTTTTCAGTCCTTGTAATATAATGTTGTGCAGATGGGGAAACTGAGGGAGGCATATAGAAATCGAGAGATAGTGAAAAGGCGAATGAAATAGTATGATGAGTAATAAGATAGGAGAAATATATATTTGCCGATACATATAAATTGTTATGCTTATATACAATTTAGTTGGTCAAGACAAAATAAGGGAAATAGGTGTGTGTGTATATATGTGCATGTATGTGTGAATATATGTAAATAGGTGTGTATGTATGTGTGAATATAATGATTTTTATGCCTATGTTTTGGGAGGAAATTAAAGGTGTTGCATGTACCAGCACAAATGTGAATCAGTTTATGCATTTTCCCGCAACACAGATGAATAATTTCCACACTTTGAAATCTTCCTACCCTATCATTATTCTCTTTTTGCAACATTCCCACCCTGACTCCACACCTCCTGAAAGTGCAGCAAAACATATATTTAATTTTAAACATAAAGTGAATTAAGACTCTTTGTCCTTTGAAATTTTTTTGAGAGTTTTGTAACACCTTTTGAAGTAATTAAAAGCACCCAAGGGTATGGGAAAACCAGCGTTTTGGAATTGTTAGACTGAAAACCTGCAGCGTTGATATTAAGAGAGACTCAATTTTTGCTTACTAAGGCTTTTAGAGCAGCACTTCAGAAATTGCTTGGGAATTTCCTTTTGGTGCCACGAGATTGGGCTGTAAAAGCCAGTTTGGGGTATAGGACTCCGAGTTTCATGATATTTCTGAAGCAGATGGGGAGACAGGCTAGATCCTGCCTTGGTTGATGGGAACGCCACAGCCTGACCCCTCCCTGATGACTTAGCCTTGTGCTTGAGGCAACATCCAGGGTCCAATGACCACAGATCCCTGGGACTCTGGTCATTAATCAGGTAAGAGATGACCCTTACCCACCGACCTGGCTCTTGATAGCTTCCAAGCAGTAGTAGGATTCCTTCCTTCATGCATTAAAGCTTTCAACATATATCTACAGAAGATGTATCAGTCCAGATCCAATCAGAAGAGGGAAAGTGTATTATGAAGAACTATAACGAGATTGGTGTACCAAGGCAGTGGCTAGTAAGAAGTAAAGAGAACTCTGCAGAATACAGGAAAAGCAGATGTCAGAGCAATCACTACCCTTGAGTTTGAGACCCAGACCTTGCTGGAGAGGGCATGGCTGTGACTCAAGATGGAGAAAAGATGCTGTAGGACTGCAGTGGTGGAATTACCAGAAAGATGCCCTCTGGAACGTGCTGGAAACCCACCCTTGAAGGGCTGGGAAAAGCTGTTCACAGGAAGGTGTCTCACCAGAGGCCCTCTCTTTCAAAACTGCCTGAAGTGGGGGGATGCTGAGGATGGGGACTGCTGGCTGCTGGTTGCATTGCACTGCACTGCAGGTGCCAGGCTCTGGGGAGGTCATGCGTGCTGCAGAAGCTGGACGCTGGAGAAGCACACAAGTGGGAACCAGAAGCAAACCCCTATTTCCTCTTGCAATACTCTCCAGCACCATCTATTGACAAAGCTTAACATTGTCCCAGCTGGTAGAGGAAAACGAATTAAAAGGCCCAGATGCGTTTTCACAGAGATGACAGAAAGGGTGAATTTGGAGTTGAAAGGCAATAAATTGATAACCTGCACAGGTAGGGAGGGAATCCTAGGCATAAAGAGCTCCATGTACAAAGTCAGGGAGGTATGAGGGGTTTGCCATGTTCGGGGCACAACAGGTTTTTATTTGGCAGTCAGGAGAAGCTCATCCAAACCTGTCAATATATCCATGTCTGATCTCTCCAGGAACAGTGTATGTTTCTGGTGGGTTTTTTATTCTGATGGGGTTTTATATTCCTGCATATAAAACCTCAACAAGGTTGAGATCAATAACTCTATCAATTGATTGGTTGATTACTACGACCCTTGGGAATATTCCATTTGATTAATTCCATATGAGTTGTCAGGGACTACTGCCTGCACTTGCCTGCCTACGCTCCGGAACATAGGATGTGGTTCCCTTCACTGCATCTGGAATTTTGTGTCCATTCAAAGCTCCCTACCTAATAAAGGTTATTGGAAAACAAAATAGCAGCAACAAAAAACAACAATGAAGGATGGTGCAGTTTTCAGAAATTTTGTCTTCCCCAAAACAGTGGCATCCTGGTCTTCCTCATGCCTCCCAGCCACCCCTCATTTTTCTTCTTCTCTGCCCATCCCTAAAATGCTTTTTCCCAGAGTTGAGTACTCAGCCCCCTTCTCTTGCATTCTGCTGGCTGACTTCATCCACACCCATGTCTTCAATTACTCCTTATGGGCTGGTATCTCCCACACCCATATCTCCGGCCCAGATCTCTCTCTGAGCTCAGCTGCCACCAGTTCAACATCTTTACCTGGAAGGCTCAAACACTTGCAACCCAAGATGTGCAAACTGCACCCATCAGCTCCTAGCTCAACCTCTGGTTTTCCTTGTCTGTTGTCTGTCTTATTAATCGTGGTATCACCATTCAGTAGAACCAGAAAAACGAGATTGAATTTCCCTCTTCCATACCCCCACATCCAAGTCACATTTGATTTTAATATCTTTAGTGCCTCTCCAGTGAGTCTACCTGTTGCCTTTCCCACTGCTCCTACACTTAGGTAAGGCCATCTGCATCCCTTCCTTGGCCCTTGTGATGGCCTCTTCATGGACATCCTGTCTGCCATCTTTATCCTCTCAAATTGGTTCTGCACTCAGTAGTAAAGAAAATCTTTCTAAAACTGACATATTGTTATGCCACTCCTTTGCTTAAAACTCTTCAGCATGATCCATAATGCTTTTGTGATGTGGTTCTGGCTTCCCGCCTCAGTATTAACCTATTTTACACACAGACACACACCCAGTTCTCTTGCAACGCCACTGGGCTTTGCACATACTCTTTCCAAGGCCAGCAGTATCCTGTCACTCCTTCCTCCTCACCGAGTGCTGTCATGTCCTCTGAGCATCCACTCTAGGCTCGCTAACTCGTCCACCTCTGTGCTATAAACTCTTTGAAAGCAGGCGCCAAGGTTTACTCTTCACAGCTCAAGCCCCCAGGATATTTCTTGGAACTGAGTAGGAACTGAAATGAATTGAACTGACTGCTTCCTGAAACTGGAGAAGAAAGGCTATGAGAAGTGGGAGGGAAAGGAGCACAGGGTTGCTGAATTCAAACAATTGAAAGCATAGAAGAGGGAATTCTGTGTTCTCACAGAAGAGTAGAAAGCAAGATGGTGGGTGGATTTCTAGGAGATAAATTTGGAGTAATAAAAAGATCTTAGCACTTACATCTGCCTAATTATGATGTGGATTGCCTTAAAAAGTAGTGAGTGCTCCTTACTGGAAAGATAAAAAATAGACCATCAATGGCTACTTCTCAGCAATTCCTGCCATGGCGGGGTTGCTTGGAGCTGGTGGGCTCTAAAGTTCAGAACTTCTAAATGCAACATATAAGGAATTATTTTACAGCAACTCAGAATTTGGCCTTTAAGAACTTATGATTGTCTCACCAAAACATTTCCGATGAACAATAACTTGAAGAAATGCCTTTGAGAACCAGAGGATGGTAGTAGGTGGGCATCTCTGGGGGGCCTGGATCACAGAGATCTGGGAGGGTCTCAGGAGTCGGTGACAAGGATACTCAGGATGGACAGATTGTTAGTCAGGGGTGTGACAGACCAGAGTCAGAGAAGATGTGCACAAGTCCCTGGCCTCTAGAAGTTTCTTTAAGGGGTGTCCCTACAGTACAGTCCTGTAATTAGGGCAGGTGGGACACCATTGGATCCTGGCTGCAGGCGAACGGCAATCCAGGCTGGCTAAGGCCATAGCGTGGTCTGGCACCAGGTAGTACTGGGCCTCCATGTTGTAGGACAACTGGACCCCACTCTTGGGGAAGGGAGGAAGGGGCTCAGGCACAAGCAGCATGGCAAGATCTCATGGCAGGGGCTAGGGAACAACATGGGGGCCTATTTACAAACCTCCTTACTAATTACCAGTCTCACGGTAGAAGATCCAAGTAGAGCCCCAGATGGACGTCTGCTAATGCTGAAGAAGCAACATGCCGGTCTGGAGCTCTCCCTCCCTTCCCCTAGCAGTGCGAGGGGTTCCATGACCTGGAAAAGTCTGAGCTGCTTCTACCCGGGCCTAAGTGGCTGCACCTTTGGAGAATGGAGAGATGTGGGGGACAGGGAGTCACATGTCACAGCTTCGAGATTAGACTGGTAGGTCATCACCTTGATGGAGCCTTAGTCTGAGAAAGAGCTCCCTCTACTGGCAGATCTAAGACGGAGGCTGTAGACTTAGACACCTATCAATTGTTGAAGGGCATTTTAAGATTAGGAAGTGAAGGCGTCACCTATACAAAAAAATCATTGTCTGGTTTGATTTTGTTTTTGTGATCTGACTAGAGGTTCTTGATTCCTTCTTTTATTCTCAATCAACTGTATTGAGATATACATTACATAAAATAAAATGCACACGTATGTACACTTCTGTAACCACCACCACCACACTCACGATGCTGAACATTTCTATGGCCGCAGAGCGTTCTTTTGTGCCTTTTCACAGTCAGTCCCCACCCTGATCCCCCAAGTCCCCAGGTCACCGCAATAATGCTTTTTTGTCAGTATAGATTAGATGTCTGTTTTAGAATTTCAAATAAATGGAATCACACAGTATGTTCTTTTGTATTTAAATCTTTCACTCAGCATAATGTTTTTGAAAGTCATTCATGTGGTATTATCAACAGTTTTAATCTCTTTATCACTGAGTAATATTCCTTTGAATGAATATATCATAATTTGTTTTTCCATTTGTCAGGTGGTGAACATTTGTGTTTCCAGTTCATTGCTATTATGAATAAAAGTCTATAAACCTTCCTATGTAAGTCTTTTTTTGGTAGACATGTGTTTTCATTTCTTTTGAGTAAATGCCTGGGAGTGGAATTTCTTAATCATATGATAAGTGTATGCTTAACTTTATAAGAAACTGCCGAACTGTTGCCAAGACAGTTGTGTTTCTCAGCAGCAGTGTATATATGAGTTCTATTATTCTACCACATCTTTGCCAACAGACGGTATTGACAGTCTTTTAAAATTTTAGCTATTTAGTGAATGTACTGAGTATGTGAAAATTATTGTTAGGTTTTGTTTGGTTTGCTAATTCTGATGATATGAAGTTCTTGGACCCTTTTTAAAATTGATTTTAATTTTAACTTTTTATTTTGAGGTCATTGTAGAATCACATTCAGTTGTAAGAAATAATACAGCGAGATTCCAGATACCCTTCACTCATTCCCCCCCCCATGGTAACATCTTGCAAAACTATAGTACAATAATATAATCTATTAGAGCCTTTTAAAAATATGTACTCCTCACATTTCAATAAGAGATAAGCAGAAACCAGGCATCATCTGATCATGATGATGTCCCTTAGTGCCAGTGGAACCAGCAGAGTAGGGAGCCACAGGGGCTGTCCTAATCACAAACTGAAGGATAGTCTGAGAGGCACATTGCAGGGGCGGAAAGAATCACCCGGCTCTTAATACTGGCACTACTCTGAATGCTTCCAATCTGAAAATGCCATGATTGGAATTTCAAAATAGACAGCCCCAGTGAGAAAGTAACACTCAAAGTAATGTACAAGGAGATGGTCAAAACCACAGCGCATGAGGCATTTGTTTAGCTCTCTGCCAGTGGGACCATTAGTTGTATGTTTTGTTTTGTTTTTTTCAGAGACGTTTTCATCTTCCTAACTTTGATTAATCAGGTCCTATGGATTGGGAGAAGGATCAAAGGAGAAGGAGGAGGTATAACGGAGAAAATAGGATTTAACGAATGAGTATGACAGCTGAATCACTATATTGATATTCCTTACAGCCTCCAGTGTTTTGGAGCTGCTAGAAGGAAAAAATCTGAACTGGTGAAATGGTAGCCCATGACAAACTCTTGGATCTGTTCTGTCACTACATGTTGAATTGTGATTGAAAATTATTGCTTTTCCTTTCTCTGCTTTGTATATATGTTGTATTTTATAATGAAAAACATTAAAAAAAAAACTAAGCAAGGGTGGTGGGATCCACCCTTAAGTGAATTCACCCCTTAAGGGTGCTTAAATCACTCTGAGATTTATATAGCCCTCAACTTCATTTGAATTAATAGCTTCAAAATATTTGGCTAGACCCCAAAATAAATAATAAAACGAACAGGTTTGAGTTTTATGCTTACTTCCACCCCCGCCTGTATTTAGTGGAAGCAGTGGAATGGCCAAGATGCAGAGAGTTAGAGGGGGTGGGAGAGAAGGACCTAGTAATCTTGGGACTGGATGATTAGCCCCCATGGACTGAAGAGCTGATGGTAGTAAAAGGAAGCAAGTCTTTGGGATAAGGGTTTTAAGATAGTCCTAAGGAGAAGTAAAGTCAGGGAGGGTGAAGAGACAAATTTACTGTGATTGTGAATATAACTTTTTAAAATCAAAGAGAAAGAAAAAGATGAAAACTTGCTTGATGAAACACGACTGCTGTAAATTTCTCCCCATTTCCTCTAACACCTTCCTCCAGAAGATGATCATCTTGGGACAGTCCCACATTATTGTGATGGGACGATCACTCATTTGGAGATCATTTTTGATAGTGTGGTAGAGTCAAGGTCACCAGCCACAAGTTCCTTCTATGTCCCCTTCTGTCTCTCAAAATGTCCCCACTGCCTCCTCCCCTCTCTCCTTGCTCCTGTCTCAGAAGTGTGCCTCTACCTGCCCAATATGAGTTTGTTCTTCCTGTCTGCTGCCAGATACACATGCTCCCCTTATAGCTTCCACAGCCACTTGGTTGTGAGCTGCAGGTATGCCTGAATCTTCCCTGGCCTCCAACACACTTCCTCAGTCCTGCCGTCCCCTTACCTTACTGAGTTGGCCTCCCCTTCCTTTCTTCACTAATGATTTCTGAAGAGCACTCTACACCTTTCAGCTGCTTCCCATGACTCCCTGACCTTGGACAAGCTGTCCGCTGGCTGCCTTTCACTGACGCAGTGTTCTCAAGGTCGCCAGCATCTTCTTGTGTGCCTGGGCCCATGGCCTTTTCTTCAGTATCATCGTGTAAGTTTCTCCAGACACTGTGGACAAGTGCCTCCGCTGGCACCCTGCCCTTCCTGCAACTCTGTGCCATTGCACTCTCTTCTTTGTCCTTTTCTAGTTCATTTTTGCCATTTCCTCTGCCCCACAGATTTAGGCCTCTGCAGAAGTCTTCTGTGCATTTTCCTCTTCTTTCTCTCTTGTCTTTCTCCCTATTATCTCATCTGCTCACTCAGTTTCAATTAACATGTCTAAGCAGATGCCTTTACAAACTTCATCGGTTATGCCTTCTTTAAATTAAAATTTTTATTGTTTTAGATCTTTTCAAGGTCGCTTTTTCTTATTCTACTTGACTGTATGCACCTGTTTGTCTTGTAGGGTCATGTCAGGCCAAGATTGTGCTTTTGATCCACCTTCGCGTCCTCTGGCATAATGTCCTGAACAAGGCAGAGCTGGGGTGCTGTTTGTGGCAGAGCCTTACCTCAGCTGTTGGAGGTGGGGACCCCTCATGTGGGTGGCCCGTGGACGTTGCGGTGAAGCCAAACCACATCCCCTCACTTCTAAGACACCATCCCAAGTAGCACTCACGGTCCTGGGACATTTGGTGATCGCCCCTGCGCCAGTTCTCAGAAATGCCAGAGAAACGTTCAGGAGAGAAGTCCTGGGAGTAATTGAGTCCTGATTGGCACCAACTGAACCGTGCAGCGCTGACAACAAATGGGCACGGCAGCATGTGCGGCTTCCAAGTGGCATCTCATTTCTCGGAGGTGACTTTATATTGCTTTTCAGAGGCTGGCACGCTGATTCGGGAGCCTCCTGGGAGCTGCACCTGAGCCTGGTGCCTGACTGCAGCAGACAGCTGCCTAGTTAAGGCAAATTTTACAGTTAAATTGTGTTCTGCCTGGGAATTGGAAACGACTGCAGAAGGACAAATGCAAATGAGATTCCAGTTCAGGGTAGAAGCTTGGTAAGAGACAGCCCTGCCACAAAGCCCGAAGTCTCTGGGGTTTGGCTTTGACTACTGTTTTGGGAAAACTTATGGGCCACTTTCCAAAGGGTTTTTGGAGTGAGCAGAAGCGGTGCAGGAGGCTGCAGCAGGGGGGACAAGGGCTTTGGGGTTACAGGTAGAGGCTTCAGATCGCCGAGGCTGGCACGCAAGCCCCACTGCTGGTGGAGTAATCATAGGCAAGTTCCTTTAACTCTCCCAGCCCCAGCTTCCTCGTTTGTAAGATATAAACAGTAATACTAACCTTGCTATGATTAAAAAAAAAATGTAGATGTAAAAACCTTAGCCTAATGCTTCATATATAATAAGCCTTCAAGCAATGCTAGCACTTTCATCGTTATTATTACTTAATAATTATGAGACCTTGGGAGAATCACTTAACTTCATGATGCTTTTTGCTCCGTCTCTTGTGATATTTATTAGGATTGAGTGAAAAAAAAAGAAGATATATGAGGATCTTGACACATGATGGACACTTCATGACAACAGCTATTATTATTAATACTACTATTCTAATTGCCGGATACCGGCAAGTCTGCGGGTGCCTGCTGGTTAGGTCAGGTACCCTAGAATGAGCAGGAGAGGACAAAGGAAGCTGAGGGTTTAAGAGGAAAGGTTTGCAAGTCAAACTGACCTGGCTCCACAGCTAATGGTCCGCCCTCCCTCAAGCCTAGTTTCCTTCTCTATAAAATGGGACCAGTAATGATAGTAGCATTTACACAGATTTATGGTAAGGATTACGGAGATTCTTGCACATAAAGTGCTGGAGACTCTGGCACATGGTCAGTCTTGATAAAATATAGCTATTATTGAGAATGTGGGCATTTAATGCAGGATTCTTGGCAGAGGGCTGGAGAGAGGAAGGAGAGGGTGGGAGGAGCAAGAATTTTGGTTAACAACACCTACAGGAGACTCTAGTTTAGAAAAATGGACCCCGACTGGGGGCATTTTATTTTTTTCTGCTCCCCACAGTGTCAAGCATACTGTCCTCTACATAGAAGGTCATCAACAGATATTTATGGAATTAGAGGTTACTCCAGTGAAAGTGTATTGCTGGATTACAGCTTGGAGTCTCTGGAACTCCAGACAGTGGCAGTGGAGTGCCCTTCTGAGAGGGCCTTGTCCCAGGGTTCTGGGATGCCAGCCATCCTTTCCTCCTGTTCCTGGGGATGCAGAGGATGTGACCAAGCCCCAGGGGTAATGATTTGATATTTCACTAAAAATGGTGGCATCAACCCAGGGAGTGAGTCTTTCGTGAGAACGAGCCAAACTCATCCAAAGTTCATATGCAAGCTGTCCCCTCTGCCCAGAGGGCTACAACCCTAAAGAAGAATAAGGAGAGAATCAGAGTGCAGTAAGACAGGAGCACGGCTTCCTGGGTGCGGTCAGCTCCAAGGA
The DNA here is from genome assembly GCA_004026745.1 of Myrmecophaga tridactyla. Lineage (NCBI taxonomy): Eukaryota > Metazoa > Chordata > Mammalia > Pilosa > Myrmecophagidae > Myrmecophaga > Myrmecophaga tridactyla. The sequence continues at coordinate 45,578 of PVIY010016027.1, forward strand.
AACTGCAAACCCAGGAAGGAGCTGGGTTCTGCATCAGTTGTTCATCAGCCAAACTGCAACGGGAAGGAAGGACTGTTTGTTTCCCTCCCAGAACAGGAGTACTCTGGAAAATCGATTCTCCCTCATTGCCAATGCATGCTAAGTGATTGAAAGGCCATTAAACCCATTAATGGGGAGCTCTTTAAATAAAATAACTCCCTAAAAGGGATCTCAGACTTGGCAAAGTCAGTGGAGCTTACAGTGAGCTGTCCTGCCCAGGGGACCCGTAAATGTGTCAGAACAAATATGGGGAGAAGGGAAGCATGCAAACAGAAGGTATGGGAATCAGGAACAATGAAAAACGTGCTGCATTAAGGGAAAATGTTGCCAGACCAGCTTAATGGCTCTTGTTTGATTTCTGACAGGATTTACAAAACGAGTAGATGAAGGGAAGTTTGCATCTTGATTTCGGTTAAACATTTGGCAATGTGTCCCACCAAATTTCACCCGAAATTAATTCCAATGGTCTTGGATAGAAGCATGGTCACGTGGGTGAAAAACTGGCCGGCTCTCTTCCAGCAGCAGCCAGAGGCAGGCGCCACCATCTCCCCAAAATCCTCCTCCCCCCCCCCACTCCTGTGACCAGGCTGGTGCTCAGGCCTCATTCCAATTCCTATCAGAAATTGGGGTTCCTCATCCACTGGCTCCCCATTCCTCCATATTTATAAGAATAACTTACTTTATCCAACACACTGAATGCCCCAGATATTTTATGTCAAGACCCTTTATTCTTTTAGCCCCTGGTATTTCTCCCTTTATGCTCACCTTTCCTTTCAAGCAACCAGCCCTTCAGCCGCACTGATTGCCTCAGGAGGCGGCTGCGATTGGAGAGTAGAGGATGCAGGGGAAAGAGAACATGTTTGGAAGAAGCCTGGAAGAGAGGGCCTTCCTTTCTCAGACTAGAAACCAGACCTCAGGAGAGGTGATGGAGAGGAGAGGACCACGGGTTTGCGGTCTGGGTCCCCGGGTCCGGTCTCCCCTGCGGGGCCGCCGCCTGCTCTCCGCACCCGCAGGAAGCCCCCACCCCCTAGACTCCCACCAACGCGGGGCAGAGCTTCTTGCCTTTGGGCGAGAATGTAGATCCTCCCGACAGCCATCTGCACGGACTGGGGATGGCTCAGAGTCATCGAGATCAAGTGTCTACCTCGCTGGAACCAGATAGGAACGCAGGCAGAAGGTCCTTCCATGGCCGTTTTATCCTCAGGAAGGGCAGTGAGAACCTCTGCGTTTGATTCCTATTTCATCTAAGGGAGGGACATCTTGGTGTCGCGTGGTGAGGATGAAGAAATTATTAGAAAGAAATAGTCGTTCGGAGGGAGGTAGCAATTTCCATGAAACTCTTTGTTTTTATGTTGCCGCCATAAAAAGCTGACCTCTTTCCTTCTTTAATTTGTTCAATGAACATATGTTGGGAGCCCAATGTGTCAGGCACTGAGTAGACAACTCGAGTTAGACATATTCTCAGCTGTCTCTGCTTAGGGACTGGTGACGACACACCCACCTCCTCATACCACCCCCTGGCAGTTACTTTTTGGGCTGTTTTTATTTTTAAATGTCTTGAACACATTACTCTCTTAGGGCATTCTTCAATAGCACTTAACTGAATTTCTAAAATTTACGGGATTTAAAGTTTGATTTTTAAATAGCGATAAACTCAATTGACATATATGTGGTCAATTGAGTTTTGGCAAAGGTGTCAAGGCAATTCAATTGAAAAAGGTTAATCTTTTCAACAAATATTGAAACTACTTGATATCTATTTAGAAAAAAGTGAATCTTGACTCTTACCCTTCACAATACACAAAATTAATTGAAATGGACCTAAATATAAAAGCTGGGATTCTAAAAGTTATAGAAGAAAATATAGGAGAAAATCTTGATGATTTTGTCTTAGGTTAAATTTTCTTAGGACACAGAAAATACTAACCATAAAAAAAAAAGACAAATTGGGCTTGCTCAAAATAAATTTTAAAAAATTATGAGAAAATGAAAAGGCAAGCTAGACATATGTTCACAAAACATTTATCTAACAAAACATTTGTAAAGAACTCTGACAACATTTATCTGACAAAACATTTGTGTCCAGAATATATAAAGAACTCTCACAACTCAATAAGAAGTAGACAAACAAGTTTTAAAAATGGCCAAAAAATGTGAACAGAAACTTCACAAAAGAAAATATACAAATGGCCAAAAAGCACATTAAAAAGATGTTCAACATCATTAGTCATGAAGGAAATGGAAATTAAAACTACAGTGAAATACCACTGCATACCCATGAGAATGGCTAAAATTAAAAAAGACTGACAAGCTCAGTGTTGGCAAGTATGTGGAAACACTGGAACTCTCACACAATAGTGAGAATGTAAAATGGTAGAACCACTTTGGAAAGAAGTTTGGCAATTTCTAACGAAGTCAAACAGACTCTTACCATATTACCCAACAATTGCACTACTAGATAGTTAACCAAGAAAATAAACACATATGTATACACAAAAATTTGTACATGAATGTTCAAGGTGGCTTTATTTATACTAGTTAAAAACTGAAAACGACCCAAATGGCCATCAACTGTTGAGTGGATAAGCAAATTGTAATATATCCACATAATGGAATACTATTCAGCAATGAAAAGGAAAGACCTATTGGAGACACAACAACATGGATGAATTTTAAATACATTATGTTCGGCACAAGCACCAGACAACAAAGACTACATAATGTATGATTTTATTTCTTAAATTATGGAAAACGTAAAAGTAATCTGTAGTAATGGAAAGCAGAGCAGTGGTTTCTTGGGCTTGGGGATGTGGGAGACTGTCTTCTAAGGCGCACAAGAAAAGTTTTTGAGGTGATGAAAATAATCTAAATATAGAAGCTGAAATTATAGAACTTATGGAAGAAAACAGGAGAAAGTGAGTGAAAGGGTGGTTACACGGGTGTCTACATTTGTCTAAACTTGAATCATATACCTCAAATGGAGGCATTCCATTGTTTTAATTATACTTCAATAAAGTGGAATTAAATGAAAACCTTAAACATGTAAAAAATAATTTAGAACATTTGAACAAATGATAGCGTTTGATTTTTACCAAGGATTAAAAAGATTTAAACTATCTCATTTCTTAACTAAATTTTCTCATAAAATGAAACAGAAAAATATTATATACAGGAAAAACTCATTGTGACCACATTCTCACTGTAGTCTAAGGCTCTGGAAAAAAAAAGATACGTTCATCACATAAGAAAGAGCAAGGGTGGAAGAGCTTGTTTATAATTCTTAAGGAATCATTCAATTCTGCTTAATTGAATTTTTTTCCTGCCTAGATGTTCAGGAGAGGTAGGGACTTGCCATTTACTTATATAGTGTCACAAATTCATAAATACTAAATTTACTGCTTATCCTCTCCTAGGATTTTCCAAGTTGTATAGAATGTGGAATAATGCTTTGAGCATTATGTTGCATTGACAAATAGTGTGCATTTCATCTGTTATAAACAAGAGTCTGCAATGGCATTTGGCCACTTTCCACCTCATGAAAGAGAAGTGTGTGCCCTGAGGACTTCCTGGAGGAGACATCCAAAAGGCGTCCTGAAGAATGAGAAGGAATGAAATGTGAAACTAAGCTAAATTCTCCCCTCGGAATATGGTAAGTTTGTAGAGGTGGAATTTTGTGCTTTCAAAGTAAACGGGCCTTTTGCATGACCCAAATGTTAGAGACTAGAGGCACACTTCAAACTGTGTGTCCTCTTGCTATCCCAGATTGGGAAACAATAGATTTGATTCTTCTTCTATAAGGTTCTTTAACAAAGGACTCCTGCTTCACCTGGGCTTCTGTCTGGCTGCAGGGGAGCATTCACTAGCAATTTGGTTCTGGAGAGGCGCCCCCCACCTCTGTGAATGAATATCTCCCTGCTCCCTGGTCTTTGTTGAGGGGTAGCAAATAGACCCAGGTGGTACATGGACAGTAGAATAAAGCACTTAACTGTTAATATATCAGGTTTGTGTTTGCAGTAGTGTCCTGATCTTGACTGCATTTTCCTGGGAGAACAGAGGCACTATTTTTCTCTGATGAAACCCTGGATAAGGGCAGCTCCAAAGGAAAATATCCAATGTCATTTTCTATAGCCACCACGATAGCAAGCAAGATTTCTCCCTGAGATTATAGTTGCTTCTGTTTTTTTCTCATACTCTTCTAAACTTGGTTTCCAAAGATCTATCCCAGGCTCTGGGCTCTGCTCTTGACCCTTGGCAATCCCCTTCACCCACATTCATCCATCCAGTGCCTAGCACTGAGTCTGTGAAGGTGGATCTCATTCGAGTGGGGCCCTCCAATGCTCCGTCTTATAGGGGAAGCCACGCATGGGTCCCTGACTGGGCGGTGGGCATATTACAGTGCTGTGCCTGAAGGACAGAACACAGTGGCAGCACGATGGACAGAGGGGTCTGTGGAATCAGGGCAGCGTGTTTGTGGAGCGGTGACGCTTGAGCTGGATCTCAAAAGGTGAACAGAAAATTGGCCAGGGAGAAAGGGGTTGGGAAGGGTCCAAGTAGAAGGAATATCATGAGCCAAATTGTGAAACTGCCTTGAGGAATTACAAGTATGTTGACTTAAATTATTTGACGAATAACAGACCTTCATATAGCTCTTACTATGTGCAAGGCACAGCCCAAGCTCTTTTTGTAGTCTAACTTACCCATCTGAGCCCAGTCCAAATGATCCTTCCTCCATGAAACCTTTCCTGATCTCTCTTCCTGGAAACAGTCTCACCTTCCTCTGGACTTTCATTGCATTTGGCATTAACATTTATTTCCTTACCTATAGCATAGTTAATAAAGAAGATTTGATATCCTGTATTTGGCTCCAAGCCCTTGACATTCTGGTTACGGACAGACTCATGTTTTTGCCCTCACAGCACCCAGCTCACTACCTTGCATGTGTTTGCCCCTAAAAGAAGTTTGCTCTGTGGACGATGAATGAATGAATGAATGGTCTCTGCAGGCACTCTGGTGGTAACCACTATCATTTTTGCCCTTGCTAAACCACTGCTTTAGATTTGGGATTCAAACACCCTTTCTGAGTATGGGACTGTTACCGGACAAAGGCCCATTCTTGAGACACCGACGTTTCAAAGAGAGAGAGTTTATTGCTAGGCATGAAGCAGAACAGATTGTCTACAGGCCCAAAAATCTATCCAAGAACTGAGAAAAACACCCCAAATTACAGATGATTTAATTATTGAGCATGTACATGTATTGGGCAGATTACATGCTCAATCACAGAATGTGTGGAAGAAAATGGCGGCCTTAATGTGCTGATGGGTGTGATTTTTAGTATTATAATGAGGTACAGGTGACTTGCAGGTTAAAGTCTAAGTTATTGCCCATGCAAGTGGGCCCATTTTGGTTAGATCCAGCTTCCAAAACCCTTTCTCTCTTCCACAATTCTTGCTCTATTGCTTGAGTGCATCACTTAATAGACGTCTGGTCTCTCCTGCTCTGGTTTAAGTTGCTTAAGGACAAAGATGCTTGCCACTTCCTTGGGATTCCTTGAAATTACTAGAAGTAGTAGGGCACTCTTAAGAACACCAGATGCTGAGTAGGTGTTTGACTAGTGAGTGAAACGTCTGCAGGGGAGGGCTCCTTAAATGGAGTGGGAGAGTTGTCCTCTGAGTAAAGATCGCGCCACTTGTGCTTTGAAATGAAGAGTGAACAGACGATCAATAGCTTCTTGCTTCTGGCCTGGGTGTGGTAACGTGCAGGCCATTAATATGCTGTTGGGCCTTTTCCACAGTCATTTGTTTCCCGAAGCTGCGCTGCACCATTTCCGAGGTACTTGGCTTCCTCTCCTACGGTTTGTACACCCTCCAGGAGGAAGGGCTCTCTCTCACTTTCTGTTTATGAACTAGGTAATGTGTGTCAAATTGGCTTGGCTTAACCAGGCAATCGTGCACCTTTGAAAGGTATGGGGAAATGTTTCTCTGTGGTCAGATTGGCCTGTAATGCACATCTGTTCTCTTGACCAAACTCCAGCAATCTGCCCTCGATGAGCTGCAAACTCCACAACCTGTTCCTGGTTTGTGTCCTGAACCAATGGGAGCGTCTCAGTATGGCCAGAGGCACTAGGTGGTGACAGTAAAAGGACTTAAAATTCATGCTCCCTACAGCTTTGGGGTGTCCCCAGGAAACATACAAAGAGCTCAGTGGGGACCCAGAGGGAATTTGCTTCTGTTCATGGTTTGGGGGAAGTTTTGACTGGCAGCTAAAACCAATAGCTATATGGTTTTTCCTTTCAGAAGATGACCTACATGGGGAATTGCATTCAGTTTTCATGAGAAAAGCCAGAAACATTTTGGTCTGTCCCAAAACTCTAGTATTTCCAAAATTTTGAACACGGGCTCACACCTAAAGTAAATCCCTGTGAAAGAGGGGTAACAACAAGAAGGATCACTGTAGAATACAGCCTGGTTGTTTCACAGAGGATCTAATTTCCAAAACCCCTTAAAACATCCAACATCCCATGACTTCTTGCCACCTCATGAATCCCCCCCCCACCCACGTTCCTAGCCAGGATCACGAGTCACATGGATAAATTACAGTATCCTTGCCCTACCCCAACCTCTTATCAACCCAGGTGGCAGATTTGCCTTTTTAAACAGGTCAGATCATGTCACATCTTCTGTTGAAAACTCTCCAGTGCCTTCCCACCTCAGGCAGAATAAAAGCATATTGGCCATCAAGGTCCATCGCTGCCTCGCCTCTTTTTACCTCTCTGATCTCAACTCCTTCTCCCCATCACTCGCTCTGCCCAGCCAGACTGACCTTGCTGCTCCTTGAATACTCATTGTTCCTTTCCATAACCTCACCATTATCAAGAGCTTCCATCATCATCACCGTTGTCATCATTGCCGTCATCATCATCACCATCACAAAACATTGACAGAGAATCTGTACCATGTAAGGTGCTGTGCTCTAACAGACGAGGTGATCAGACCCTTTCCCTACA
>PVIY010016028.1:0-52616 GCA_004026745.1 Myrmecophaga tridactyla
AGTTCTTCAGAGGAAAGGCAGCTAACTTTCTACTGAGGTTCTTTCTTACGTGGGACGGCGCAGGATGGTCTCTGCTGGCCTTCTCCAGGCCTCTGGGTTCCAACAACTTTCCCCAGGGTGATTTCTTTCTGCATCTCCAAAGGCCTAGGCTGAGCTGTGAGTGCTGAGATGAGGTATGCTGAGCTGCTTGGACTGTGCTATGTTGAGCTCTCTCATTTAAGCACCAGCCAATTAACTCAACCATCATTCATTGCAGCAGGCACGCCTCTTAGCCGACTGCAGATGTAATCAGTAACAGATGAGATTCATGTACCATTGGCTCATGTCCACAGCAACAGAACTAGGTGCCTTCACCTGGCCAAGTTGACAACTGCATCTAACTACCACAGGGTCTAAAGGTAAGGTCGAATGGTAAATTTATCCATGGAGGGGAAGTGAAAGATAGCCAGACTGTTAATGAGCTCATTAATTTCACTCTGTAATTTAGTTAAGGTCTGGACCATAATTCTAAGATGAAAAATTGATTAGGTAGTTCCAGATAGCTTGAATAGGACAGTATATTGCTGTGCAGGAAAAGCCACTCACAGTCTTGCTCTGATATTATATTTTGCATTAAATTAAATGTTAGAATGCTTGCATACACTTCTGTAGAACAAATAACCAGCATCTTAAGTAAACTTTACTCATATATAAATTGGGCTTAGTCTTAAAGGGAAAATACCAACTCTCACCATAGTGGGAATGAAATTTGCATCATGCATATCACTAATGATAAAATGTGAGGGTATAAGTTTCATGTGAGAAGTTATGGCTTTTGCTAAATGAATATGATTCTTTCCTTGATGGAATGTCTCTATGGATGCAATAGAGTCATTGAGAGATGTAGCCTTTAATGTGCATATCATAAATTTAACACCATAGAGCCAGTTCCTCTTTTAGATTACTTATTACTAATTCATTGTTTTAACTCATGAAACATTCACTGATGGTCACTTTGCACTATGTCTCCCTGCAAACAGTGAAAGCATTAAAATCACTAAGACCTAGTTCTGCCCACAAGAGTTTGCTATTCCAAATGAACCCATCAGCTCTTTCATATATATATATATATATATATATATATATATATTCTAAAACATATATGTGAAATAGCATCATTGCTAAATCTCAGGAATTTCAATCACTCTAATATCAGATAGTTTCAACTGATACAGCATCACTCCCAACTGATACGCTGTTAACATTAACTGTTTTTTTTTTTTGAGGGTTGTCCTCAATGCTATTCCATTCTGTCGTCCATTTAATTCTATAAAATAGTTCTATCATTTTACCTACTTTACAGATGAGGCAACTGAGACATAAATATGTCAAAGAGATATCTGAAAGCCCAAACCACTAGGCAGCCATAGAGCAGAGATTTCAATTAAAGTTAAATGACCCCAAAACTTTGATCGCACCTACCTATTATCTGGACTTAAAAAAAAAAGTTTGTGTTAGCATGTTCAGGAAAGGTAGCATGTTGGCATTTTAAAAGGCAATAATTGCTAATTAATGGTTTAGGAAAAAAAATTCTATACACCTAATATTTTTAAATAATATTTGAGTGAGTCATAACAAAACTATAATCCAAGTCTGAAATACCCTCAGCAGGCTTATTATGAGAGTGACATTTGAGGTTGAAAAGGCAGTTATGTCTGAGATGATGAGGAAAAGTAGTAGCACTAACTGAGACCCAGTTATTGAAACTTAAAATGACTATTTCCACTCTGTGAAGATACAGTAGGCATTTCCTTTGATCAGTCTTAAATATTTGAATTGTACATGTGGAAAATTTGTCAGAAAGATAAAAGCAAAATGTATTAGTTAGGGTTCTCTAGGGAACAGAATTAGCAGAAGATATCTGTAATTATAAAATTTATAAAAGTGTCTCACACAACCATGGGGATGTACAGTTCCAGATCTGTAGGGCAGGCTGTGAGCTGGCAGCTCCAATGAAGGTCCTTAATGAGCTCTCAGGAGAGGCTGGCTGTGTGAAGCAGGAAGAGTGATTGTCTGTTCTGAACCCTCCTTAAAAGCCTTCCAGTGATTAAATTAAGCATCAATCATTGCAGAAGACACTCCCCTTACCTGATTGCAAATACAAAAAGCTGTGGAGGTAGCCAATGTGATCATGATTTAAGTCCATGACATGTCCTCATAGCAACAGGCCAGCACTTGTCTGACCAGACAACCGGGCACCACCTTCTGGCCAAGTTGACACATGAACCTGACCATGACACATTCCATTAGTCATGGATCGCAATTATTTTCTTGAAATCATAATATGAAGGGTTTACTCAAATTATGAAATGTCATTACTAATATTCTGAAAACTGCAGATTTTAATTTACTAGCCAGGTGTTAGAGGTCTTAGGTTTAACTGAGCTTCTGATAGCACTTCACATGCAGCAGGCTTATTAGTAGGCAAAAAGAAATAGCTCACAGCTTGGGTGGGTCACAATTATCCTGAATTTAATTGCTAGTAGCATTTATAGAAAAGCTAGAAACTCATGTCATATTTTTTTGCATTGAGAGTCAAAGGAAACGGCATTTGTTTAACATGTCTAATAGCTCTTTTTTGTTTAATTCTGAACATAAACACAGGGATGAACTAAACCTTCCTGGTTTACAGCTCTACTCCTCACCCCACAACACAACCAAGAAATTTGATCCAAACATTGTGAACGTCTACATAAAGACAAAGCTTCGTAGAGTTTTCTATTTTTCTTTACTCATATTTACTGTTCCAAAAAAGTTCCTTGAAAGCCTTTAATATTGCATGTCGTATGTTAAGTACTGAAAGACATGTGGATATGCCTTTGAAAAAACTGTTTTTTCTCAAAAGTGAATGGAGGGGTAATTAGTTACATAATGAACAACAGCAATTCCTAACCAATTATAGTTTACCAGCTTATAATATATTTTATATTGGTATTCCATTCTTGTAATGTTGACAATTTTTTATATTCCCGTGAATCAATTCAGACTCCAAACAAAAGTATAAACACCGATAATGGCTCTCCCTCCTAATTTAGACAATTGGATATGTATGAGAATTAGCTCCTCATAATTTATAAAGACATACTACAAATTTGAATGATAAAGTTTGTAATGTTGGGTAAGATACAAAGGTTCTCTGTGCTTTGTTTTTTCATTTATAAAATGGAGACAAAAATGTAATTTATATTATAAAGTTATTGTAAATGTTAAGTGAGTTCATTAATTACTAAGACTTAGAATAGTATGTTAGACATTACAAATGTCCAGCAAATGTTGGCTAATAGTTTTTTTTGTTTTTTTAAATTTGCATATGGGCAGGAGGCACCAGGGATCGAACTCCAGACCTCCAGCACGGCAGGTCGGAGCTCTGCCTGCTGAGCCACGGCAGCCACCCTGGCTAATAGTTTTGATAAGAGTAGATTAGGTTATGCTCACATTTACAGGGGATAAAATTTTGAGGAAAGGGATAAAATTTTGAGGAAAGCTTCCTAATCAGTCAGTTATATAGCATTTAAAAGGGATATGGAAAAAGAAATCATACAAATAAGCAAACGTAAACCAATCAACAAACATTAGGAGAATACTTACACAAAATGCCTTAACTATCACTCTCTAAAGTATTGGTTTGGAAGCAAGAAAAATCAATGCAGACTGTATAATCAAAAATTTATAATCCTCCCAATTTATTATGAATTTTAACACCCTGATTTGAAAACAGATATCATCTGGAAATGTAACCCATTGCCTATGGGGCATTGTAAACTGAGAGAACAAAATGAATTGGGGATACGGGATTTGAAAGTCATGAATTAAGAGCTGGATATGAATGGTGTTCCAGGCATGTGGGATGAGCATAGGAAATTGAAGGCTAGGAGGGAGGACAGGAACCAAATTACAAAGGACCTGGTACTGTAAAAAATTACAAAGCTAATCATAGTTACCAAGTTGAGGGAATACAGTGTAATTATTAAATGATGTATATCAGGGGTCAACAAACCAACTACTGACTGGATGGAAAACATCCAGCCTGCTGCACGTTTTTATAATGAAGTTTTGTTGGAAACAGAAACACCTATTCATTCAGTCATTGCCTTTGACTATGTCCAGTGTCAGAGCTCAGGAATTGCAAGTGAGACCATATCTCCAGAAAAGCCTGAAATGTTCACTGTCTGGCCCTTTTCATACAATGTGCTGACCACTGATTTAAGGGCTGGCTTAAAAGGGAGAAAAACATCAGTGTGGAGGTGGAGATTAAAGTGAGACTATAAGAAGCAGAGCAGCGGGACCAGATAACGAGCTGAGGCTAACTAATTCATTATCAGGTCATGAACTAGGGCTTTCACAATTGCAATAGAAAGACAGAGATAAATGCAAGAAATGTGCATCGTGGCCATGGGCCACCAAATCAGTTTTCCACTAGTATTCGGAGAACATCCCTTAAATCTGATCTTAACAATGAGAAAATGGCAAAGCTCTTACTGTCTTTAATCTCACAAGAAGTTCTGAATGTCATGGAAAAGGAGTGAAAATCCTAGAATCTTTTCATTAGAAATTCTGCAGCTTCAAAGAGAAAATATTTAGGAAGTTGCTTTTAATCAAAGCTGGGCAAGCATCTTTTAAAAACATTAACTATTACAGTGCTTACTGTCTATTTCTCTCTCCATCACTGTTGCTTAAGGCTGACCTAGTCGTCTGGGGCTGGTGGAGACATGCCTCTCCCAGGGTGTGACTGCTGTGGAAGAGGCCTCTCTTTGGAGTGGAAGCCTCAACTCAGCTAACTAGTTGGTGAGCTTTGGGGTTGAGGATCATTTTTGTCCAGGAAAACAAGGAATAATTTTTGGAAATGCTGGTCCTCAACCCAGGACTTCCTTTTCATTATGTGGATAATAGAGATGCGTAAGTAGCATGGATGGCTTGCCATCATATTTTGCACATGTTGAAGTCTAGGATGAATTCAGGATTGCATGTCTGAAAATCTACAGGGATGTCACTTCTATTTTCTTGAGCAGAACTGAGTATTCTCTCACCTTTCTCATTGCACTGCTTCCACCTCCTGCCGTGGTCTGCTATGGAGCTACAAGACAGCACACTCCTGCCCTCTCAGAAGCCTAATTGCAGGTCCATAGATAAATAGAGGAGCAAAACAGAAATGAATAAATAGAACTATAAAGTAGTATACCCTTATATTTCTCCAATGGCCTGGAATATTATTCATTACACCAAAGATGGTACATCTAGATTTTAAAAAAGTATTTGGCAAGATAAATGGTATTTCAAACTCAGTCTAGGAATGATAAAATCTCTTGGCCTAGAAACAACCTGGAGGAAAATAATGGCAATAGCTATAAACATAACACTTTCATTTTTCTTAATAGAAGAATAAATATTAACGGTGCTATGGCTGAATATTTTTATATTGAATCTTTTTTAGAACGATGACTATAAAAAACTAAAAAGAGATGAAAAGATGCTCAGGAAACATTAATTCACACCTCATAATTTCCATTTAGGACTTCACTGCAACCATTTAAGCCAAATGTTGATATATACACATACAATTGGAAGAAAAGTGAACAATAAAAGTTCTCCCAGATAGACTCATTTCTGACTTAGGCTCTGCATGGCTGGGGTGATTTAACTCGTCATACATCTAAGCCAATTTAGGAATTACAGCTCTATGGGACACAGGAGAATTAGTGGTCAATGAAACCCTTTAAAAAGATTTCAGTAGAGATGACTCCCTAGTCACAGATTTTCTCCATCTCCAATTTTACAGTCACTCTTTCTTACAAACACAATTCATTTTTCTGTGAACATTTCTATCTTTTGAAAATCACATTATCACATGACATTTTGTGCTCTTTCTGCTGCATTTGACCGCGAGCTCTCACAGTCGAAGAACAACATCTTTTTTCTTTATTTCACATGGTCTGGCACCTAATAGGTACAGAATAAAAGGCTGTTGAAAACTAAATGATGATGGTATTTATCCATTCAGAATGAGGCGGTGGCGAACATAAAAGAGAAATAGCGTATCATTTGTCATGTGCTAAGGATGTTTATGTATGGCAATGGTCCTCTATGACATCTTGAAGAAACAGGATTCTACACTGTATTTATTCATATTTATTCATCGTTCTCATCAAAATATTTTACCTTCCATGTAACCTAGGAGTTTCTTTCTGCAATTTAAGGCTAGTTCTTTCTATTTTATTCTTCTAGAACATATGTTATTCTATTTAACAGAAAGTATGAACATTCAGTTTCAATGCTGTATTTGGTCTCGATCTCTAATATTGAAAAGCCTGACTATGACATTTTTAATTAAGTTTTCACAAATTCCACACAGTTGGTGCAATTGATAATATTCTAGGCCATTGGAGAAATAGAAATTCTGAAGGGTCTGTAGATAAGTTTTTTATAGTAGATGGACTAATAGAGAAGGCATTTCTCTATTCGTGCCTAAAGGGAGGTCTCAGATTGGTGGATTAGAAACAATTGAGGGCATAAATTAACCTTGAGGAAAGTAGACAAAGGCAAAGATAAAGATGAAGAAGAAAAAAATCTGATAACTAGAGTCATAGAAGAGATAGTTTTCCTGATATATATGTTGCATATATCTGATCCTAGAAATTGTATGCAAATAGCCAGAACCGTTAACACGATAAGTTTGGATATCGTGGTTTTAAATAATCACTTTGTAATGCTTCTGTTTTCTGTTTAAAAGCTGTTTTTTTCTTCTGCAATTGCTAGCTGAGGTAAAAACAGATTGCTTTGCTGCCATTGGTTTTTCCCACAGTCCATGTCACTTACATGTTGACACAGATGAGTCAATGCAATCAGCACACTGGAGTATAGAGAAAAGAATACATAATTTGCAGAAAGAAAGACCCAAATTCAAATTCCAAGTTGTCCCATTTACTATTTGTGTAACCTATCAGGTAATTTAATATCTGAGTCTCAGATTCTTTAGTGATACAATGAAAATCTAGTTCATAAGATTGTATTAAATGTGAAATGAAATATTTATCCCTGAAGCCCAGTAGGAGCTCATAAATCTTAATTCTTGTTCCTAAAATAAATTTCAAATTTGAGAAATAAAAATATTTCTGAAAAAAGAAAGGTGATTCCAAATAATTGTAATTCTGAGTAAAAAAGATTTTGAAATACTAGAGAAAGATCATTTGCTATAGGAAAATAAATAATAAGCTAACATAAAAATTTCAATAGAGGAATTATCAAATAAACTGGCTTACTTTGAAGTCTCAACACTAAGATTTAATGATATAGTTTAAACCAAGAGAAGAAAATGTGTATAGAGAAAAAGAAGTACATATTCTCCTCTATAATTTGTACATAGGGATATAAAAATTTCCAGGCACCATGACTAATGTAATAAAAAATATTCTTCAGATTCCCTTATCCATCCACGTGATGGTTAATTTATCCATCCACGTGACACTTAGTGCCTTCATAGTATGAGCTCAGTCTTGTTTGGGATGTTTTGGCAATCACCAAGGTCAAAATGAGACAAATATTCTGACCTCATGAAATTTACTTCCTTCATTTCAGTTTATGACCAATGTAACTTTTGATGGCATGTTTAATCTCCAAGAAATCATGTTAAGATAGTTTATCACCACTTCTCTTTTAAGCATACTAAGGTAAGTATCAAAGAATTAATGGCAAAACATGCTTTCATTTCACTTCATACTCTATGAAATAAATCAAATCAGCAAATCCATTGTGTGAGAAACTACACTACAGGTTACCGGGGGCTTGGTAGGTATATGGAATGAGGAGTTAAGCTTACGTTGTGTAGGTTCTGGTTGGGGTAATGGAAAAGCTTCAGTAATGGATGGTAATGATGGTAGCACAGCATCGTGATCCTAATTAATGGCAGTGGATAATATATACACATGTGGTTAAAGGGAGAACTTAAGGTTGTATGCATGTCACTAGAATAAAAATGTTTAAATAACTTGAGACAGGACTATACAAATGATGAACCTAATGTAAACCGTAGACTATAGTTAATAATACAATTATAATAATATTATTTCATCAATTGTAATAAATAAACTACACTGCTACATGCTGTCAATAAGAGGAGGTAGATGGCAACTCTACATTTTCTGTATGATGTTTCTTTCTGTTCATCTACAACTTCTCTAATTAAATAAAGTTTTCAGTGCTCTCAGCAGGGTCAACACCTTTAGCAGGAAACTTCAATTAAACTTTTAATAGCTGGATGACAGCTATAGCAGGGAGTAGCTGAAACATTAGCAAACCAATCAAGGTTCTTGTCCTTGAGATGCCCTTGATACAGCTCAGGGGTCTATGCACAAGAAGCGCAGTACTCCGGGGTGAGTCCCAGAGTATATTGTTCATTACAATCTCTAGGAAAACATAAAAAATCTTAATTCTATTAGAGACTCAGACATTTAAGTAAAAGAAAAGTTGATTTTAAAATGATTCCATAAAATAAGAGTAGACAATTCCCATTCACATGGGTGTGGGGGTGAAAAACATGGCAGTTAGCTGAAAAGCTAGAGTTGTGAAAAGTCTAGGGAGAGTAACTCCATTACTAGAAATAATGTTCCACTCTAAAATTAGGGCCCTAAGCTTATATATAGCACTCTAAGCTTCTTAATTCTACCTACTAAATATGATAATGAATGCACTCTTCACCATTCCCACCAACTGTTCTTTCTTTGACCTCTAATACTCTCACTTCTGTACCACTGCAACTTGCCCCTTACTTATCTCTCACCTCTTGCCCTCACCTTCTAATCCATCACTCACAAAGTTGTGCAATCCCTCTAAAATGCATCCCTTGCATGCTTTATATATCAAAATAGGTCTCCAAAACTTAAAGTAACAATTCTATACCAATTCCCCATATTTTTATATGACCCTTTGCAATTGTGTTAGTTTTTTTATTGCTGCTGTAACAAATTGCTGCAAAGTTAGTAGCTTAAAACAACACAAATTTTCTATCTTACAGTTCTGGAGATCAGAAATCCAAAACCAGTCTCCCTGGGCTAAAGTATTGTAAGGAATGATTTCTTCTGAAGGTTCGGGAGAGAATCCATTTGTTTGCCTTGATCATTTTTAAGGGACCTCTTTCAGTCTTTGCTGCATGGGCCCTTTCTTGCATTACCCCAACCTCTTGGTTCATAATCACATTTCCTAGAGCTTTGATTCTGATACTCCTGACTCTCCTTTCTAAACATCCTTGTGATTCCATCTGGCTTTCCCAGATAATCCAGGGTAATCTCCCCACTTCAGGATCCTTAACTTAATCATATCTGCAAAGCATCTGTACCATTCAAAATAACATGCTCACAAGGTCTAGGGATTCCCATGTGGTCACTATTGAGGGCCATTATTCATTCTATCACATTATCATGAAATGAAATAAAGGCAAAATAAAATCTACATTCACTCCTCATTTAAAATATATATATATAAAATTTCCCAACTGGAGCATATGAGGAAAAAACAAAATAATTTATAACAGACTAATATGTATTTCAAGTTGTAGGTGATTAGCAGAACTGCAATCATTCGCCATCAAAATGTATAATTAATAAGAATGTAATACACACTGACATAAACATGCTGTACTGGTTATTTAAAACATATAATGTAAATATAGCTCATTTTATTTTAACTTAATATATTTATGTCAGTGAATATATTTTTATATTACATCTGCCTTAAATTTAACTGCATTTGCATTAAAATATCATATAGGAAATATTTTCTAATTTAAGCATATATGTAACTATGACATATAATTAAATACAGAAAACTCCACTAACCACTTAAAGATCAGAATAATCAGAATACTATCAAATTGACCCAAGTGAGCTGTAAATTCATCCTATTCACATACCTCACAGTGGACACCATCCTAAACTATCATTACTAAATTTTTGTGTATATGTTTTTAAGAATATGCACATTCCTCTAAATATTATATTTAGCTGTGTCTGTTTTGAGATTTCTTTAAATGACATAATTCTGTATAATATTATGCAACTGCTTTTTTCCTCAATGTTATGTTTCTAAATTATATCCATATTGTTTTGTATAGTTGTAATTGTGTTATTTTTCACTAGTAAATGAAGTTCATTAGTTTTCACTATTGTATATAAAATGCATAATTGTACCATAATTTATTTCTCCATTCATCCATTAACAAACATCTGGGTTAGTTTTAATTTCTTTGCTCTTGTAAACAATGCTGCTGTGAAAATTCCTGTGCATAGCTTAACGAAGAGTTTCCTTGGAGCAGGTTGCCCATTGAAACTATAGTGCAGGCAAGATCTTTAATTTAATTTCCAAGTTCCCTCATCAAAAAATTAAGAGTGGAACTAATTTTATAATAAATTTTGCTCCACCTTATATATCCAACATATGTTTTCAATGTACAATCACTATAAAAGTTACTAATGTGATATTTTCCATTAGTTTTTTGTATTGAGTTGTTTAAATCCATGTGTATTTTACTCTTATGGGATATCTCAATTCAAATTAGCCACAATTCAAGTTCTCACTATCCTCTGGAAGCTAATGCCTACCATTTTCAATAGCAGAACCCTCTAGTACATACCTAGCCTAGACGCTAAGTAGCTGGATCAAAGGCTATCTGCTTTTACAAGGTTTATATTCTTGCCCCAAGACAAATGCATTTTTCTGCAATCAGGATTCACAAAATAAATAAGCTGCCTGGTCTTCCCCAGCCTATATTTGAAATCAGCTGTGGATGTGGACAATAGTTCACACAATAAGATGAAAGACATTTTAAACAGTACTGAGATCTGCCTTTTTGTGAGGTAAAAAAAATTGTTTGTATTATTAAATATAAAAGAAAGAGTGAGCACTAATATGTTAAAAACTCATTTAGGCAACATCTATTTATTTTCTCTTATGTAGTTTCCCTCCTTTGTTCATTCAACAAGTAGTTCTTTGGTATCCTCTTTGTGTCAGCAAATATCCTAAGAACTGGAGAAAACACAGGGAAAAAGACAAAGAAGTTACCTACCCTTGAAAAAATTACATTCAAATGGGGGAAGATAAACAATAAAACATAAACACATAATTAGTACAATCTGAAACAGTGATACATGCTAAAAAGAACGTAAAATTTAGAAATGTCATTTACATTAATCTTAAGGTTGGTGTGTGGCTAGAAAGAATCAGGGACCATGTTTCCACGATGATAAGTAGACTGAGACAAGTTGAAAGAGGAAGGCAGCTATATGAATTCCAGTAAAAGAGCATTCCATGGGAAGGAACAGCAAGCATAAAAATTCTTGAGTTGGGAATCAGTTTAGGATATTGAAGAAGCTATAAATAAAGGACGATGTGGCTAAAATATAGTAGTGAGGGGGGAATTCTAAAAGATAAAAGTAGAGAGACACAGGGGCCTGAGTATATAAGGATCCTTTAGGTATGGATCTTTCATTTTATTACAATATTATATGGCAAAGCAGTTAATAAGGATGGGTTGGTGAGGGGGAGATAGGAAAAAGATAAAAGGCAAGACTGCCCTTGGAAAGGGAGGTAAGTTACAAGATCCAGGGAAAAATTAATACTTATAGGATTTATAGAACATTTATTAGATAAAATCTGGTTCATTGAACTTTCAGGTGAATAGTGATCAGTTGGCTCAAAACAAATTAGACCAGACAGTAAAAATGAAATACAATTACACAGTATTGTATAAGATTGTTCACCTTCTGCTAACGGAGCATGAGTTAGAACAAGCCTGAATAGTATTTGTCACTATAGAGGGAGAACTGGCTGATCTGGGGCAGGGAATATTCAGGATGGCCTGAGGCTGTTTGGCAGGAGAGATCTATACTATAATCCAGGAATGAGGCCAACGTCAAAGACAGAAGCGCTGAGGTTCAAGTCTGTGGTTCAAAAGAAAAGTGAAGACAGAAGCCAAAAGATTAAGAGCAGGTTGAAGTAGAACAAAAGTAGCATGAACTGCAGCCATGAAAGATGAGAGGGAGTTGTGTTGTGTGCTTTTGACTCCATGGAGCTGGATGATCCTGGCAATTTCAGTATTCATAGAGGATCAGAGAATTACACCAATTTTCAGACCTTTAAAATTTTCAAGTTTTGCTCTAAGAAGCATTTGCTGAAAAACATAGCTTAACACCATTAATGTAAGTGCTGCAATCGATTAATTTCAGCATGTGAGTTCAGCTTTTTTGAAATATACTTTATAAGCATAAATCAACTAGGTCAGCATATACTTTAATCTTCATAGGAACAGCTTTTTAATGTGTGTTACAGTTAGAGGAGCCAGGTTTATGAATATGGATAAGATATGGTCCCTGGCCAGAGATAGAGCAATCATTCCTTCCTGCACAATCTGACTATTTCAAGTCCACTTTTAAAGCAACAGAGGTTTTGAGTCCTGGCCAAGACACACCTGAAACAATTATTTTGGCCCTTTCCCCACTGTCCCACTGTAATGTGCAAAAAGAAATCATTTTTAAATTGCTCAATGCCAATTGGCTCAATTTCTCCCTTTTCAGCATTCAATACCATGGCACACTGTTCTATAGTGAGAGAAAAGGGAAAAGTCAGCCAAGATGATTGAAAATTACCATACAAAATTCCACTTGATCTGTTTTTCATATTAAAAACTGCCATTCTGAAAAAAAATGTTCTCCTTGCATTAAGTAATTAATGTTATCTCTGGAATGCCTCCTATGTGTCGGGAACCATTATTGATTAAAATCAATAAGAAGTTAGATGAAAGATGTGAGATGCAGTGATTGAGAATATTGATGACAAGGTAAGGGAACAAAGAACTTAAGAAAACAAATCCAAAGTAACAAATTTGAAAAAAAAATTGTGTGTGCATGTGTGCTCTTGTGCACACTTGTATCAATTCCTATGTTTTATTTAATCTGCATCCGTCTGTCCACATTCTACCACTCATCCCCCAGAGCACTTTTACATGTTAAAGCCATTTTGGGCAACTTGACAAGGCAAGGTCAATGAGAAGAAGCATCTCTCTCTTATTTCTAACACATCTCTAGTGACTAGAGTAACGGGTTCCATCGAAGCTGCTCTCTCTTGTAAAGGGCACAAAATATGAGATTTCCTAAATAGATATTTGTCATTGTCAGGTTCATTTGTCAACTTGGTCAACTGGTGGTACCTGTTTGTCGGGTTGGGCAAGTGCTGGCCTGTCTGTTGCAATAAGGACAGAATTAGATCATGATCACATCAGCTGCATCCACAGCTGATTCCATTTGTAATCAGCCAAGGGGAGTGTCTTCTGCAATGAGTAATCCTCAGTCTAATCACTGGAAGCCTTTTAAGGAGGATTCAGAAGAGACAGGCTTTCTTCCTGCTTTGGTAGGCAAGTCTCTCCTGTGAAATTCGTTCAGACCCTCCATCGGAATCGTCGGCTTCACAGCCTACCCTGCAGATTTTGGACCCCGCGTTCCCACCGTCATGTGAGACACTTTTATAAATTTTATATTTGCCAAAGTGTTCCCTGTTGATTCTGTTTCTCTAGAGAACCCTAACTAACACAGTATTCTAACAACAGACTTTTTGTTTTAAAGATAAATAATATCACCTGCCACACAGGAGTATAATGCATACAGCTGTTATGGTCCTTCGAAAATCTGAACATTTATAGGAAAGCTTAATAAACAGGAAACAAGAGAGCAGACTTTAAAAGTGCATTCCTGTGGATTTTCTAAGGAGCAGAGATGCTGTGGGTACACTATTTTGTTAGGCAATGATAGCATACGTTGGTACTTCACTGATCCCGGGGTACCTTACCCAGAATTCCTAGTCACTAGAAGTAAGACTATTTCCATGTCTCTCCAAATAGTGATATTAACATTCCCTAATGGATGTTAACACCACCAACTTCTTATTAGGTCCTGTTTCCATGCCTCAAACAGACGTCCTTCTGTCATAACATCAGTCATGACTTTTTCCTCAGGACTGTACATTCCCTCTTCATTTTCACAACTGCAAATTTGCAAAAATTTCCATTTCTTTCACTTGAGCTCAAGTCTATATTAATGTTTTGTTTTACTTCATTAGCATTTCTAAATATTTTAACAATGTACGGAGATAGAGGTGGTTAGGGAGAAATTAGGTAGCATTAGTTCATGCTGCTTGTTGCATAAGCCAGAATTCCTCTATGTGAAATTTGTGTCTTGGTTTCTTCATATGCAATAAAGTACTAATCTCCAAAGGTTAAAAATATGGAAAAATTCTTGAACATATTAAAAATAAAATTGATGATAAATTAAGGAAGCAAACAGAATGAGGAAGGTGAGGGAACCAAAGACTTATGCAAGCAAATTCAAAGTAATTTGAAAAAACAAGTGTGAAGACAAGTATGTGTGCTTGTTTTACATGGACAAAATCATGGAATATTGCAATATTTTACCTAATTTTAGATGTTATCAACATAAATCACTATCACAATATTAGCTACTATTTCCTCATAAAAGACACTGTTAATGGGAGACAAGAAAGAAGGTTTTATTAGAGGTGAAAAAAAAATCCCATAGTGAGAAATTGAGCGGAATATATACAGTTTGATTTGAGAAGTGCAAGGGGAGAGATTCTGAATAAAGGAGGCTGATACAGAAAGATGGTGAAATTATAGAATGGATTTTCCCATTTCAAAATGAGGATAGTCTATGTCCCCTTGACTATAGACTATTGCAGTTGAAATCTTTATGTGAATGTGGGAAACAAGTATAAATTTCTCTGGTTGCTGGGTGTTCAAAATATAATGAAAATTATCACACTCCAGGCACAGGTTGAATATGGAAATAATGCTTCTTATTTTAATATATGAAATATATAGTTATTCCTGAAAAGCAATGTGTAGCTGTGTGGGTTGTGAGGGTGGGTTAAGACAAAAGAGAAGGTGAAAGTAGATAAATAATAACCAAAACCACTTCTAAAGAATTTGATGCCTCTTTGGTTTTCTTAGAGTGAAAGCTCTGTACAAATCTGCTTGATATCATTTTCCATGATCCACCTCCCAATGTGACCATCAGATTCATAAATAAAGATGTTACTTGCACCCAGCAAAAATTGACTCTGATGTTTCAAATGCAATAGCAAGCAGTGAGGCATTTTATTTTTGCTTCGAAAGATAAAGTCAAGTAATGCACTTCTTTGGAAATTTTTCTATATATTTGTTAGAGTTGAACCAAGAAGGATTTCATATTCCTTGAAGGATTAGGAAGACCATGGAAGATGACAGTAACTCAGTCTGTTAAAATGTTAAAAGACAGTGTCCTGTTATAATGAATCTATAGGATCACTTAAGCAAGGTTATCTGAATGTTTAAAAAATGAATGATAACATAGGTTAAAGAAAATATCTTTTATTACATTCAAATACAAATGTCCCATATGATGGAGATATGAAAATACTTTCCACTTATATGGTTAAATATTGTCTTTACAAATATGTTCCCTTTTTTGTTTCCTCATGTCAATAATTCTCAACCCTGATATAATATAGACTCAACCAGAATTAGAGAATTCTGATACACTGCCCCCAACCCAAATCTGCTAAATCTGAATCTTTGGGATTGGGTTGCAGGCATAAATAACTTAAAAGAGCTCTCTGGTGGATTTTCATGAACTTTCAAGACAGAGAACCATTTACACAAGAAAATCTTCCTCTCAAATCCCACCATTATCCTACTTAAGACAGGAGAGAGGGGAATTTCAGTGCTGCTGTTGTTTGAATCATCAGAAGCTTCAATTTGTAAATTCCAAATTTAAAAGGGCTTTAGATGAACAATGACGATATTTGCAAGATAAATGATTCTTTCGTTTCAGACAGTATTGCTTAAAGACTTATTTTCTGATCACCTGACATAGAATCATTGGTAAGTGGGTTTAAAAATGAAGATTTTTACACATGGTCCCAATTCCTAATTCCAGGATATGGACCAGGAGTATTTGAAAACCACTGGTGCAAATTCTCAATAATATATTCACTCAGGGTTTCTTACTTACTTCTATTGTTTCTATGTTAGGGAAATTGGTAATACAGAAGATATTATAGATTATGTGATACTATTTTCTAGATAAAGTGACAGAAATAGGTTGACTGAAATAAAAGATGATCTTGTCCTATTTTTATCTATAATTAGTCCATTACTGTGAACTGTCTATGAGTAGGTAGTTCAAAATAAAATGGGGCTATACAGTATCACCATGGAATCCTGAAAAATGTTACTCTGCAAAGTCATTTCAAAAACGTGCTGCCATTTTATCTTATCAATACTATGTTAAGTTTGGAAAGATATCTAATAACTACACCAGAGTTTGAAACTCAGATTTTTTTCTTTCTTCTGGTGTGAAACTATTAGTCTTTGCATGATTGCCTTTAAAAGTACGTAATTATCAACCAAATTATATGTTTCTACTAGGGAATAATAAGTGAATTTTTATTGTAGTGAATTGTGGTCATTTTCTTTGCATGTAACAATATTTACTTATGTTTTCGACAGTCTATACACATTGGGTTAGGTGATGAGGTTAACTCGAAGAATATAATAGACAAGCTCACTACCCTTCATAGGAATTGTTTTTTGAATAAACAAAGAAAAGTGACATGAATTGTCACATTTGAAAAAATTGTGTTTTAGGGTAGAGACTATTGGGGTAAACCTGCTTTAGATATGGTGGCCCGTCAGGGTAGGCAGAAGATGGCATGTAAACTGGGACCTGAAGCCTGAGAAGAATTTTGAGAAGTAGATTTCAAATAGGCAATTGGATATCAAAATCTGAGACATAAGAGGAGAGATCTGTGTGGAATTATAAATGTATAAGAAATCCATTTATCTGAAGCAGTTGAGACTGGAAGTATGGATGAAATAAATCTGAGAGTCAGAATATAGATTGAGAGAAGAAGATGGTCTAGGATAGAGCTTTTAGAACCTGCTTAGTTTAAAGCTTAAGAGAAAAAGGAACCAGAGGATCAGAGAAACAAGACCATGGGGTTGCTAGACAGCTGAGAAGAGTTCACATGGAGAGTGGCAAGCAGTGGTAAAGCTTGTGATAGATTTTAAAATATGGAGGTCTTTTGTGTTTTGGAATAACTGTTTTCATGAAATCTGAACATAGAGATCACATTTTTGGAGACTGAAATCTGATTTGTATCAATAACAACATCCATCCAGTTATGTAAGCTAATATTATCTTTCTACATATTTCACCAGTTCTTTTACAGACTAAAGACATGGCATTGAATTGTGATGTTTGAGATTTAGAGGTTCCTCAGGAGAGTAATATATTTAAGTGTGATGAAAATGTTCCATCCTGAGTCAAGACAATTAAATATCATCCACTAAATCAAACTCTTGATTTTTTCCACTAAAGTCTTCTTAGAGTCTTCCCCTCCTCAGTTAAATACAGCTCCATTCTCTTATTCAAGCCAAACACATTAAACTAGATTGCCTTTCTTTCAGTTTCTAATTATTTGTGTTTGTTAGTTTTCTGTCCTTTTCTCTTGAGATTATAATGTTCATGAGAGTAAGAATTTTTGTATATTTAACTCAGATGCTTTACTCCTAGTACTATATGACATATGGTAAGTATCCAATTATTATTTGTAGATTCACTGAATGGAAATGCTGCTAAAATAAAGAAAGCATGTGATACATCATATTTATATGAGAAAGAGTGTAATTGGGTAACATCTCGCTTTCTGGAAATCTGTGTGGAATGCGCTACTCATCCATTCCACAATTTACAAGGCCCTTGAAATGAGGAACTGCTTATTTTTATATTTAGTATGACTAGTCAAGGATAACAAATGGTAAATACAAGCAACCAATTGAATCTATTTGATTATGATAAAAGAATGACTAATTACTAGACATCAGTTAGAGATATGAATGAAGCCGATCTGGTTGGAACTAAAGCAAATCAGAACACAGAGTAAAGGCTGATTTTGTCTGTATTTTAAAACTTCAACTTCTGTATGACCCCAAAGGAAGATATGTTTATTTTGTCCAAAATTTGAATTTTCTGTAGCATACTATCTAACTTAACCTGCCTAGCCAGTTTACCTAAGCAAACTTCATACATGGAGCCTAGAATAGGGGATGAGATCTGACAATTCTGTATAGCTGAATGTGATACCCTTATACAGTCCAGAATATTTGGGGCAGGTAATAAAAAGTATTACAAAGTCCCTTGAGGGCTGGGAAAAATATGGAAATATTAAACTTCCCCACCTAGGAAATTCCTGATATTCTTTCACGCACTTGGGACTCCTATTACTATAAGCCAAACTCTTGATCTTGAGGCTTACCCTTATGAAACTTTATTCCTATAATGGTGAAGTTAAGCCTACTTATAATAATGCCTAAGAATTGCCCTCAGAGAACCTCTTTTGTTGTCCCTCTTGCTCCACTCTGAAAATAAATTCATTTCCCTCCGCACTGCAAGGAATATGACTTTCAGGAAGGTAAGTCTCCCTGGCAACATGGGACCTGACTTCTAGGGATGAGCCTGGCCCTGGCATCATGGGATTGAGAAGGCTTGCTTGACCAAAAGGGGGAAAGAAATATAACAAAATAAAGTTTCAGTGACCAAGAGATTTCAAATAGTCTAGAGGTTATTCTGGAGGTTACTCTTATGCAAGCATTAGCCAGATATTACAAATTGCTATGGTATGCAAATTCCCAACCAACAGTATTCCTGAAAACTCTAAAAACAAAACTAAACTAAACAAAAGAAACAAACAAAACAGAGTTCTAAGAATCTATGAAAGCTTTACTTATTAAGTTTATTTTTCAGAAACTTAAAACTTCCAGATTGTTCTTATGTTAAATAAGCACTTAGACTTAGAGTTGCCAGTCTGTTCCATAGTATCAACCAGTTGCATTCCCATACCCCATAATATTGGCACCCATTTTCATAATGAAGAAGTTAGACCAGTCATTACGCAAATATCCCCAAAGATTGAGAGAATGATAAAATGAGAGGGACGAGTTATAACAGAGAAGTTAGGATATTAAAGATGATTATTACTACTGAATCTTTATACAGATATTTCTTTTTAGTTTCTAATGTATTAGAACAGCTAAAAGGATACCTGAAATTGTGGAACTGTAACCCATACTATATTTTGAAATTTGATCTACAACTATTTATTAAATTGTACTTTGAATTTTATCACTTTTCTGTATATATGTTACATTTCACAACAAAAATGTTTTAAAAAATGAGTCTGATTACTCTAGAAAAGTAGTTTGGGGGTGGACTGTGGTGGCTTAGCAGGTAGGGTTCTTACCTCCCATGGCAGAAACCAGGGTTCGCTTCCCAGTGCCTGGCCATGGAAAAAAAAAAAAAGTAATTTGGCTAATCTCAAAATGAGAGAATTCCAAAACACTGTTGAAAAATATCTTTTCCTGGCCTGGGCCAATTCAGACTGAAGTCTTCTGTCTCTGGACAAAAGGCTGGGTTTCTTCACCTATGCCTTACCTGGCTGGGCTAACATAATTTCTTGGAGTATGGTATAATAAACTTAGATTCGTATTAAAAAAGATTTGTGGGCTATAGCCCATATCTACTGAATCACAATATCTAGGCTTTGTCCCAGGCATTGGAGTTTTAATAAATACCCCACATTATTATTTTGCATTCTGAAGATTGAGAACCATATTGCTTAGAGATTATAGTCACAAACTGAAATTTGACACATTTCATTTCCTCCAGATCATATAGACCACTTTGCTTTTTACAAAGCTCCTATTTAATTACAACATTTCAAAGCTGGGAAGTGTCTTGGAGTCCGACTCTCTTCAGAACAGGTGGTTGGTACCCTTGAGTCCAACTCTCTCAATTTCTAGAAAAACTGAGGCTGGGAGAGTACATATGAATTCCCTAAGTTCACTCTGTCATGTAAATAATAGGTAAATGGAGTCTAAAACCTTCAAGGCATGCCCCATTGGCAATAAGTTGGGCACCTAATAGCCACTGAGTGGTTTATATATATTGCTCAGATTTTAAACTACGTGTGTATTTTTTTTAATTAGAGAAGTTGGATATTTACAGAAACACTATACATAAAATAAAGTTGTCCTATATACCACGCTATTATTAATATATCGCATTGATGGCGTATATTTGCTACAATTGATGAAAACACATTTTTTTAAACTGTACTATTAACTAAATTCCGTGGTTTAACTTACAGTCACATTTTGTGTTGTACAGTTCCATGGATTATTTTCTAATTTGTATTCTAATAACATGTATGCAACCTACAATTTCCCCCTTAACCACATTCAAAAGTGTAATTCGGTGTTGGTTAATTATGCTCACAAAGTTGTGCTACAATTACCTACAACCAATACCAAAACCTTTTCATCATCCACAATAGAAACATTATACATTTTAAGCATTAATTCTCTATTCTCTTCCACCACCCATCCCCTAATAACCTATATTCTACATTCTGGTTCTATTAATTTGCTATTATAATTATTTCATATCAGTTAAATAAAATATGTGTCTTTTTTGTGTTGGGCTTATTTCATTCAACATGATGTCTTCAAGGCTCAACCACCCTGTTGCATGTATGAGAACTTTATTCATTGTACAGGATGTTTTACTTTCCTGATAAAGTCCTTTGAGGTGCAAAAGCTTTCAATTTTGATGAGGTCCCATTTATCTACTTTTTTCCTTTTGTTACATGTGCTTTTGGTGTAAAGTTTAAGAAACCATTGCCTAATACAAGTCCAGAACATACTTCACTATGCTTTCTTATGGAGTTTTATAACTCTAGTTCTTTTATTTAGATCTTTAATAGATTTTAAGTTGATTTTTCTGTATGGTGTAAGGTAGAATCTATATTCATTCTTTTGATATAGAGATCACTTATTGAACAGACCATTCTTTCCAAATGAGTGGTCTTTGTTCCCTTATCAAAAATCAATTGGCCTTAAATATGAGGGTTGATTTGTCAAATTTTAATTCGATTCCATTTGTTCACATCTGTTTTTGTGATAGTACCATGTAGTTTTCAATACTGTTGCTCTGTAATAAGTTTTAAGATTGGTGAGTATGAGATCTCCAATATGTTCTTTTTGAATATGGCTTTGGCAATTTGGGAACCCTTTCTCTTCCATATAAATTTGGTGACTGGTTTTTCTTCTTCAGCAGAAAGGTTATTGGAATTGCTTTGAATCTGTCAAAATAGACATTTTAACAATATTTAGTCTTCTAATCCATGAACATGGAATGTTCTTCCATTTATTTAGGTCTTCTTTGAATTCTTTAAGCAATGTTTTGTAAGTTTTTTTGTGTGTGTGTAAAAGCCCTTGATTTTATCAGTTGCTATTGTAAATATAATGTTTCATTTGATTTCTTCTTCCAATTTCTCATTACTAGTGTATAGAAACACTACTGATTTCTGTGTATTGATCATGCATGCCACCGCTTCGGTGAATTCACTCACATTTGGTGAATATCTTTGGGAGATTTGTTGTGTCTTTTTCAGGATTTTCTGTATATAAGATTATGTTATTGGCAAAGAGGGAAAGTTTTCCTTCTTCCTTTCCAATTTTGATGTAGTTATTTTTTTTCTTGCCTAATTACACTGGCCAGAATGTCCAGTACAATGTTGAATAATGGTGGTGATAGTGGACATCCTTGTCTTGTACCTGAATTCACAGGGAAGCTTTCAGTCTTTCAGAAATAAGTAGGATAGTAGCTGTGGGTTTTCCTTTTATCATGTTGAGGGAGTTTCCTTCTATTCCTATTATTCTAAGTGTATTTATCAAGAAAAGGTGCTGGATTTTGTCAAGTGCCTTTTCTGCATCAATTGAGATAATCATGCTTTTCTTTCACCTTCATTATGTTAATGCAGTATATTACATTAATTAATTTTCTAATGTTGAACCATCCTTGCATACCTGGCATAAATCTCACTTGATTATGGCATTATTTTAATGTCCTGTTGGATTCAATTTGTTAGTATTTTGTTGAGGATTTTTGCATCTATATTCATAAAAATAGGTTCTGTAACTTTCTTTAATTGTAGTATCTTAATCTAGCTTTGGTACGAGGGTGATACTGTTGGTGTTGTCCTCATAGAATGAATTAAGGAGTGTTTTCTCCCCTTCAATTTTTTGCATGAGTTTGAGCAGGATTAGTGTTAATACTTCTTGGAATATTTGTTCGAATTCTCCCGTGAAGGATCTGGTTCTGGGCTTTTTTTGTTGGAAGGTTTTTCGTTAATGACTCAATCTCTTTAATAGTTATCAGTTTGTTAACATCTTCTATTTCTTCTAGAGTCAGGGTAGACATTTCTAGGAATTTGCCCATATCATCTAGGATATATAACTTTGGCAAACAGTTTAAATAGTATCTTCATGTCCTCTCTATTTCTGTGGGGTTGGTAGTAGTGTCCCCATTTTCATTTCTGATTTTGGTTATTTGTATCCTCTCTCTCTCATTGGTCTAGCTTATAATTTGTCAATTTTATCAATGTTTTCAAATAACCAGATTTTGTTGATTCTATTTTTTTAAGTCTCTATTTCATTTATGTTTGCTCTAATCATTAAAATTTCCTTCCTGCTACTTGCTTTAGGTTTAGTTTGCTTTTCTTTTTCTAGTTCTTCAGCTTTTGAGATTAGGACTCTATTTGAACTTTCTTCTTTTTAATGCAAACAATTAGAGGCATAAATTTCCCTTCCAGCACCGCTTTTACTTTATCACATAAGGTTTGGTATGTTTTGTTTTTATTTTCATTCACCTCAAGTTATTTCTGATTTCCCTTGTCATTCCTTCTTAAACCCACTAGTGGTAATTTCCGCATTTTAAAAAATTTCCATTTATTTCTTTGTTACTGATTTCTAGTCTCATTCCATTGTGGTCAAAAATAATACATTGCATGTTTTCTGTATTTTTTTTAATTTCTTGAGACTTGTTTTCTTACCTAAGATATAGTCTATCTTAGAAAATGGTCCTTGTGCACTCAAAAAGAATGTGTGTTCTATTGTGGTTGGCTGAATTGTTCTATGTGTATCTGTTAAGTCTAGTTGGTTTAAAATACAATTCAAGTCCTTCAAGTCCTTTATGTCCCTACTGATTATCAATCTATAAGTTCTATCCATTATTGAAAGTGGTATATTAAAATATCCTACTAGTTTCTCCATTCAAATCTGTCTGTTGTTAGGTGCATATAATTACAATTGTTTTACCTTCTAATTTAACTGACCCCTTTATCGGTATATAGTATTGTCTTTGTCCCTAATAACTGTTTTTGACTTAAAGTCCATTTTATTTTAGTATAGATATTAGCAGAGATGCCCTGGTTCTCTTTTGCTTACTACTTGCATGGTATGCTTTCTTCTATCCCTTCACTTTTTATCTGTGTCTTTGAATTCAAGGTGAGTCCCTTGCAGATAGCATATAGTCAGATCATGCTTTTTTATCCATTCTTCCAATCTCTGCCTTTTGACTGGAGAGTTTAATCTTATTACATATAAAGTAATTACTGATAATTCAGGATTTTCTACTACCATATTGCTATATAGTCATTTTAAGTCTGTTTTTTGTTTGGCCCTCAATTCTTCCATTATTGTCTACTTTCATGTTTATACAATGTGTTATACTTTACCACAGTAAATCCCTTTTCATTGCTTTCTAGATATATTTGCCATATGCAGTTGCTCCTTCCACATGATGGCTTCAATACACTATGGGTTGGGTTGGCATAAGAAATTAAATGGGAACTTCGGGGGAGTTTTGCAGAATCTGCAGAGGACACATGAAGGCCAGTAAGTGATACAAAATCTTAGAAATGTAGAGATACATTTAAAAATTTATTTTTAAAAGGTTTAGCCTGTGCAATGTAAAAGTACTGGGAAAAGCATTATCTGTCAATACAGAGGCAGCTAAGCAGTTTCCTGGAAAAAAAATTTACAGCTATTTTCCAGATCATGGGGCACCATGTTCCTAACCCCTGCTATGTGGAAGGAATAGCTGTATTTTCCTTTTGGTTACTGTGGGGTTAAAATTTACCATCCTAAATATAAAACAATTCTATTTCATTTGATTCCAACTTGACTTCAATAGCACACACAATGTTCCTATACTCCTCCTTCCCCCTACCTTTTCTTATATGTTACAGATTATATCTTTGTACATTGTATGTCCAAAACTTTAAATTTATTTTTACTTTTAAGTATGTGTATTTTAGCAACTTTAGGAAATAAGAAAAGGAATTACATACCAAAAAATTCAATACAGTATTACCAGCATTAATAATTACTCATATGGTTTATGGGAAGTCTTAGTTCTTTGTGCCATTTTGAAACTCTGTTGTGTACTTTTCTTTCAGTCTGAAAAACTCCAGGAACATTGCTTATAGGGGAGGTCTAGTGGTAATGAACTCACTTGACTTTCGTTTTATTGGAATGTCTTAGTCTTTCCCTCATTTTTGAAAGAAGTCTTACAAGATATAAAATTCTTGTTTGGCAACCATTTTCTCTCAGCACTTTAGGTATTTCAAACCTCTGCCTTCTTGCCTCCATGATTTCTGAGGAGAAATCATCACTTAATCTAAGTAGAACTATTTTGTACATAATACACTGTTTTTCACTTGTAGCTTTCATAACTCTCCTTGTCCTTTACATTTTACAGTTTAAACAGTATGAGAAAAGGCATATTTCTCTTCAAGTATTTTTCTGGGATTCCTGTTTGTGCATTTTTTTCTGGGATTCTTGTATGTGCATTTCACATCTTTTGCTAAGTTTGGGAAGTTTTCTGTCTCTGTTTCTTTCACTATTCTTTCTGTCCCTTTCTCTCTTCTTGGATTCCTGCAATGCATGTATCAGTATGCTTAATGGTATTCCACATATGTCTTAAGTTAATATTGCTTTTTTATTATTCTTTTGTCTCTCTCCTTCTCAGCCTGACTCATTTCTATTGTCTTGTCTTTGAGTTCATTTATTCTTTCTTCTACCAGCTCCAATCTGCTATTGAAACTCTCCTGGAAACTTTTGCATTCCAGTTATAGTAGTCTTCAATATCAGTAGGTCTGTTTGGTTCCTTTACAAAAATTCTGTCTCTTTAGTGAGACTTTCAATATTGTTCATTCATGTGTTTTCTTGATATCCTTTAGTTCTTTTTCTGTATTGTCTTTCAACTCCTTGAGCATATTGAAGATCATATTTTAAAGTCATCATCTGCTATGTCCACAGACTGATCTTCATTGATGATTTCTTGATTTTTAACCTCTTCCTTGAATGGGCCATCCTTTCCTGTTTCTTTGTTGGTTTTGGAATCTTTTGTTGCACAGTATATCTTTTAGTATTTTAAAAGTTAACTCTTGTATTTATTCCCTGAGATGACTATTTCATCGGTTTATATTAGCTAGTGATATGACTGAGATTTTCTTGAGTATCAGGAGTTAAAAAAAAAACTAGCAAAACTAAGCAAAAGACACCTTTCACAGTTTTTGCAAATTGACCTTGCATTGGCTGGTGCTCTCCTTCAGAGTTCAGCCCTCCAATCAAGGAGATCCACCTAAGGCGAATGCAAAGTACAGAGTCTTCTCTGTGTTTTCTAGGCCAAAATATTGTTCCAGGCTTGTATGTGCTAGTGGCCTTAGGAGTGTCCTGTTAAAGGAGTTTGAATGTCACCTCTGCTTCCCAGGAAACATAAGTCCTCCCTCTCCTGGGTGTTCCCCCACAGGACTTAAACCAGGTAAGCCTTTGCTCCAGACCATTGGCCTCAATTATTTCTTCCATTGCTTTCATTGTTTTCTCATGTTGCTTTTACCTGAAGGGCAAATTCTGGGGTTGAGGGCAGGCACACTAGATAGAAGATCCCTAATTCAGTCTTTCCCAGCTGGAAGAAGGCCAGAGACACACAAAAAAAGAACTAGATTGCTTGAAATTGCCTTAGGGAGGGGCTGAGGGAGGGTTCCAAAAGGATGCCAGCAGCTTCTTCCACAGGTCCCCAGAGCTGCTCTTTCTTAACTTGGCCCTGCCCAGGATGTGCAGCCCTTCAGCTGTCCTCCAGGGTTCTGAGGAAACACATGGTCTTTAAGTTTCCTCCGCAGCCTTTGCCTGGGATGGGTGGGAATAACAGCCGTACTCCTATCCAGGCTCCAGCAATCTAAAGTAGTTGAACAAAAAACAGATCAGTAATTAGACTGCTTTGGATGTAATGAACTAGTTTTCTTTGTCCCTCTCCAGCACCAGTGAACTGTGCCACGGGCCAGACTCCAGAGCTGCCTGCTGCTAGAGTGGTGGATGAGGGATGTTAACCGCCATAGGGAGGGAACAATTCATTGGCATTTATAGCTATTTACCAGCCTCTTCCATCCACTATTCCCTGCATGCTGCAAAGTGCTGCCTCTAGACTCCAGAGTTTTGAAATAATTGACTCAGATGGTTCCTGCCATAGCTGTTCTACTATAGACACTGACTCTTAAGTTTTCTATTCTACCATCTTCCCATATTCCCATATGGCTTACATTTGTAGTTTGCTGAAATAAAAATTGCAACTAGTGGTTTTGAATACATATTGTTTAAAAATTAATAATTTCATTTAAAAACAACAACAAACTCAACTGCTAAGTCATTTCTTTCATCCCAACCAAGCACTACCCACATTGCCACTGCCGTAAGGGTCTTTTGCTTTGGCATTTGACTTCTAGAAGGCAATACACCTCTGCTGTTAGGTGACATGTTTCTAGGCCATATGTTTCATGACATATTCTATAGTCATTGTGTGAGTTTTATTGTTTCTGAAACAATAAAAGAAGCTGCCATCTGGATGAGCTTGGGGCACTTGGATAATATGGTGAAACTGTTTCTCCCATTGCTCCTGGCATAAGGAAGAAGAAAAGACTGCTGTTAGCTACATTTTAGATGTCAGAAGGCTATGATCATCACTGTTGCAGAAAGTTGACTTCAAAAGCCCAATGGGAACTAGGAACATAGTAGAGAGTTGTGGGCCAATAAATCACACAAGATATTTAGGTCTTGGGGAAAAATACTGAAATGTTTTCTGCTGAATGAGTTTTCACTAATGATCTGTTCTAGTTTCTAAAGTCCCAATTACTAGAGGAAAGAGAAAGTTAGATAAATTTTTCACACAGGGCATTATTAACATACCTTAAAAATAACTTTAGAGAAATAAGCAAAATGAATTTAGAAAGCACAAGGATCAAAATAAAAACAAAACAAAAATGGTAAAAAACCCACAGAGTGATTTTATCATTCATTCTGTACATTCCATCCATGTTACAGAACCGTTTTTGTAGGATCGTTAAATGTTAAATTTCTCTTGAAAAAGAAAGAATAGAAATTATTTTTTCAAAACAAGTTTCTAAAACATTTTGAAACTTTAAATTTAGAATCTTCCAATGTGAGAGGCTTTGGGACATTAACCTATGATTTCTTCCACCGGAGAGATTCTTCAAAACTCAGAACTGATTATTCCACTACTCTTCATTGTCAATGATTCCCTACTGTCACCAGGAAAAATCTCAGACACCATAGTACAGTTAGAAAGTACTTCATGGCTTTTTTTTAAACTTTTTTTATTGCACAGAATAACATATATACAAAGCAAAGAAATATAAAAGCAATAGTTTTCAAAGCACTCTTCAATAAGCAACTGCAGGACAGATCCCAAACTTTGTAAAGGGCTACCATACAATCCTCTCAGATTTTTCTTTATAGCTGCGCCAGAATATAGGAGGCCAGAAGGCTTAAATATTTTTATCACCACTTTTTTCTTTCTTTTTTGTGAAAAATAACATATATACAAAAAAAAGCAAAATAATTTCAAAGCACAGCACCATAATTGGTTGTAGAACATATTTCAGAGTTTGACATGGGTTACAAGTCCACAATTTTAGGTTTTTACTTCCAGCTGCTCTAAGATACTGGAGACTAAAAGAGTCACAATCTAATGATTCAACAATCATATTCATTTGTTAAATCCCATCTTCTCTGCATAACCCTACCATCACCTTCAATCCTCTATCCTGGTTGGGGTTTGGCAGGTTATGGTAAGTAGCGATGTCTAAATGAAGCTTGCATAAGAGCAACCTCCAGAGTAGCCTCTCCACTGAATTCTCTCTGCCACTGATATTTTATTAGTTACACTTCTTTTCCCCGTTTTGGTCAGGATGGAATTGTTGATTCCATGGTACCTATCTGAGCAACAAAAGAGATCCTCCAGAAGGTCCTCTTAGGCGTACCTATAGGTAGGCTAAGCTTCTCTGCTACCTGCTTACGCTTCAGAAGAGTAAGCCTCAAGATCAAGGGAATTGACCTATTGATTTGGGTGTCCCTAAAGTTTGACACAGTAACAAGGCATTTCCTGATGGTAAAGTTTAATAGTTCCATATTTTTTTTCTCATCCCTCAAGGTACTTTGCCAATACTTTTTGATTATCTGCTTAATATACTCTGGATGTATCCAGGCATTACATTAAGCTATACAGTTTTAAAGGACCTCAGAAAGTACTTCATGGCTTTTCACCAGCTTAACTTTTCTGTTTAACGTCTTATTTCCACTCTGACACACTCCTAAGCTAGAGTCTCACTAAATATATACCATTCCCAGGATATAAGAATATGCCACCATTTGAATAATCTGTTTTTAGCATACTATCCTTTCACTATCCTTCTCTGCATACTATTTCATCTTCTTTCAATAGCTTCTCTGCCTATGAAAAATCTCGTTAATCTTGAATACTCAGCTCAAATATTCCCTCCCCTGAACAGCCTGAGGTAAAGTTCATCAATTCTTCATTGTTCTCACATTTTTTTGTCCTACTTTTTTAATATGGCCCTTGTCACCTTTACTTACCTGTGTCTCTTCAAATAAACTATGGGTTCTTCAATTCTGGAACTTACTCTTTGACGTTTCCATATCCATAGTGCTTAGCACAAGACCTAACAGAAATTATTCATTAATATTTCAGTGATGAATAAAACAGT
This sequence comes from Myrmecophaga tridactyla, assembly GCA_004026745.1. Classification (NCBI taxonomy): domain Eukaryota; kingdom Metazoa; phylum Chordata; class Mammalia; order Pilosa; family Myrmecophagidae; genus Myrmecophaga; species Myrmecophaga tridactyla. The sequence continues at coordinate 29,056 of PVIY010016028.1, forward strand.
TACTTAAGATATAATAAAATATACTGAAAAACTTCTGGAAGAATTTTTCTAAATTTGCTACTGTTTGATATATATATTACATGTTTGATATATATTTTTAACATTATATTCTTCAGTATACGTTAAACCTTTGACACATGAGATGGTAACCCTCCTTCAGTGTGGACTTTATCTGGGGATACCCTAATAATGCTGAACAAGGTCAAAAGACTTGGCAGATCAGAAGAGGTAAAATCCCACATTCATGAATTTGTATGAAAGGAAGGATTTGGGTTGAATTTGAGGCATGTGCATACCCAAGACTTATGTTTCTCTCTGAAGAACAAAGATAGTCAGGAAAAGCTTCTAAATTTCCAACTAATTTAGCAGCCCTAGGTTTTACTTTACAGAGACAAAATCTGCCTTACCTACCTCACAGATATCATAAAGATACCATTTTATGCCAGTTATGAAGACATTATACAAATGTCAAAAGCATACTCCAATCTTTCAAGCAGAAGTATTGTGCAATAGCCACATTTTCAGTTTGTAGAACCTCATGGTTGAACCATATGGGAATGGTCATTGGTAAAATACACAGCCACTAAACCAACTCCATCAATCTATGGGAGAAGTACATCCTAATTGCAAGTAGTTATTTCATTCAAAAGGAGGAACAAAGTTTCAGTTTAATTCAGTCTGATAATTTTGGGTAAATCAGGTTTATAATTCGGTAAACATGTTATATTTTTCTTCAACTCAAAATGTATTTGGTTTTCCAGATGTTTCCTAGGCCAGTTAAGCCCTGAAACCCAGATCACCAGTCTCTCCAAGAGCATCAGTTAGTTGCATCCCCCCAGCACATAATGCTGACACCCATTTCAATATCACCCAAATATCGCCGAATATTGGGAAAAGGATCAAATGAGAGGGAGAAGTTGTAACAAAGAAGATAGGATTAACAAATGACTATGACTACTGAATCTTTATAAAGACATTTCTGTTTAGTTTTTAGTGAATTAGAACAGCCAGAATGGAATACCTGAAATTGTGGAACTGTACCTTGTACTATACATTGAAACTTGTTCTATAACCACTTGCCAAAATGTACTTTGAAATTCACCACTTTTTTGTATATATATTTCACAATAAAAAATGTTAATATACATATATATATATTTGGTTAAACCCATCATTAATTTGTTTTTTTAAAATGAATCTGAATGTGTGAGAATTTTCTGATTTGTAGGTTTAAGGGATTTAATATAAATAAATATATGCAAATATATTTGCATGTAAATATGTGCTTGTTAAAACAAGAACTAAATACTATTTCTCTTGGCACAGAAAATTGTAGGAGTCACTCATATGGGCTTGTTTATAGGATTTCTGATCTTGAAATAACAATACCAGGAAAATCCGATTGTTTAAGGTAAAATTATAAAACTCCAGGGTAGTGTGCAACAGACAATCCTATTTTATAGAATAGCATTAAAAACTTTCCTGTATTTATGTTGTCACTATATTCTTAATCTTTCATTACTAGGAAAATATTTTAAACGTTAATTTGGATCCCAGTCTCCATGTAGTCACCTCACAGATAGTATTAGAATTATCCTGGATATTATAAATGAACAGGTATAGAATGACAAAACAGAATAATATTTCTGTACATACAAAAAGTGAATGCATTTATATATAAGATCTTTTAGCTGTAAGTTTTCAGAGTTGGGTAATTATAATAAGAGTAATACATTGTGCTTAATTGAACAAGGGCTGTGATAGAATTACATCTTTAAATCATTTGCCTCAATTTACTTTAGTATCTTTTTCATTGAGTTGTGAGTATTGAATTTGTAAATCATTTTGGGGAATATTGACATCTTAACCATATTAAGTCTTCTGACCCATAAACATGGGGAATCCTTCCATTTATTTAGGTCTTTAATTTCTTCAGCAATAATTAGTAGTTTTCCATGTACAAGTCCTTTATGTCCTTGGTTAAGTTTATTATTATGTATTTTATCTCTTTAGTTGCTTTTATAAATGGAATTGTTTTCTATCTTGCTTTCGATATTACTCATTTTTCTGTATATAAACAACACTTATTTTTGCGCATTAATCCTGTACTCTAACACTTTGCTGAATTCATTTACAAGCTAGTGGTATTCTTGTAGATTATTGAAGATTTATATATATATATATATATAAATATATATATATAAATATATACTCTCTCTCACAGAGAGAGAGAATATATAGAATATACATATATATATGATCATATCATATACAAATAGGGATAGTTTTACTTCTTTCTTTCCAATTTGGATGCCTTTTATTTATTTTTCTTTCCTAAATACTCTAACTAGAATTTCTAGTACACTCTTGAATGGCAGTGGCAAAAGCAGGCATCCTTGTCTTATTTCTGAAAATTTATGGAGAAAGTTTTCAGGCTTTCACCATTTGGCATTACTTTGACTGTGTTTTTTCATGCATATCCTTTATAATTTTGAGGAAATTTCCATCTATTCCAAGTTTTCTGAGTGTTTTTGTCAAGAAAATGTGGTGGATTTTGTCAAATCCCTTTTCTGTGTCAATTCAAGATGATCTTTTTTAATGTTATTACCTTGACTGATTTTCTTTATGTTGAACCAATCTTACATTCTGGGGTAAATTCCACTTGGTTATGGTGAATAATCATGCCAATGTGCTATTGGTATTTTGTTGGGAATATTTGCAACTGTATTCAGGGCATTCTGGTCTGTAACTTTCTTTTCTTGTGACATCTTTATCTGGCTTTGATATTAAAGTGATGCTGGCCTTACAGAATGAGTTAGGAAATGTTTCCTACTCTTCAGGATTTTTGGAAGAGTTTGTTAATACTTCCTTTAATGTTTAATAAAATTCACCAGTGAAGCCATCTTTTCCTGAACTTTCCTCTGTTAAGAGATTTTAGATTACTGATTCAATCTCTTTACTTGTTATTGGTTTGCTGAGACATTTTATTTCTTCTTTAGGTAGTTAGAATGTGTGTTTTAAGAATTTGTCTGTTTCACTTAGGTTCTCTAATTTGTCAGGGCACAGTTTTTCATAGGACCCTTTTATAATCCTTCTTTATTTCTCTAAATTCAGTAGTAATGCTCCTCTACCTTCATTTCTGATTTTAATTTTTTGTGTTGTCTCTTTTTTTCTCTCAGTCAGTCCAATTTAACATTTGCTAATTTTCTTGGTCTTTTAAAAGAACTATTTTTTGTTTCATTAATTCTCTCTACTGATTTTCTATTCTTTATTTGAGTTACCTCTGCTCTAATATTTGTTATTCCCTTTGTGCTGGATTGAAATGATGTATGTATCCTAGAAGAGGCATGTTTTAATCCTAATCCCATTTTGTAAAGGCAGCCACTTCTAAACCCTATTCAGCACTGTATGTTTGAAACTGTAATCAGATCATCTCCCTGGAGATGGGATTTAATCAAGAGTGGTTGTTAAACTGGATTAGGTGACGACATGTCTCTACCCATCTGGGTGGGTCTTGATTAGTTTCTGAAGTCCTTTAAAAGAGGAAAATTTGGGGGAATGATAGAGATTCAGAGAGAGAAGAGAATGCTTCAGTACCACAAAACAAAGAGTCCACCAGCCACCTTTGGAGATGAAGAAGGAAAATGCCTCCCAGGGAGCTTCATGAAACAGGAAGCCAGGAGAGGAAGCTAGCAGATGACACCTTACTCGCCATGTGCCTCTCCAGCCAAGAGAGAAGCCCTGACTGTGTTCGCCATGTGCCTTCTCACTTGAGAGAGAAACTCTGAATTTCATTGGCCTTCTTGAACCAAGGTATCTTTCCCTGGATGCCTTAGATTGGACATTTCTATAGACTTGTTTTAATTGGGACATTTTCTCGGCCTTAGAGCTGTAAACTAGCAACTTATTAAATTCCCCTTTTGAAAAGCCATTCTGTTTCTGATATATTGCATTCTGGCAGCTAGCAAACTAGAACACCTTTCTGCTTACTTTGGGTTTAGGTTGCCTTTTTTTCTCTAGGTATTCCAGGTATGAGGTTGGGCTACTGACCATTTCTTATGGAGTCATTTAAAACTATAAATTTCCCTCTCAGCCCTGCCTTTGCTCATCCAGTAACTTTTGCTGTGTTGTATTTTCATTTCTACTTGTTTGACATTTCTTCCTAATTTACTTTGCAATATCTTCTTTGACCCATTAGTTATTTGAGTGTATTATTTAATTTCCACATATTCATTAATTTTCCAGTTCTACTTTTGTTATTTATTTCAAGTCTCATTCCATTATGATCAGAGAAGATACATTATATTATTACAAATATTATGCATTTATTGAGACTTGTTTTATGACCTATCATATGGTCTACCCTAGCGAATGATCAATATGTAACTGAGAAAATAATGCATTTTTCTGCTGTTGGATGGAAGCAACCCTAATGGCTATCAAGAGATGAATTGTTAACCAAAATATGGCACTTACACACAACAGCATATTATTCCATCATAAAAAGAAATGAAGTTTTGATCCATGCTACAACGTGGATGAGCATTGAAACATTATGTTGAGTGAAATAAGCCAGACGCAAAAGGACAAATATTGTATGACCTTACTGATATGAAATAATTAGAAAAAGCAAATTCACAGAATCAGAAACTAGAAAACAGATTTTCAGGGGCAGGAGTAAGGGCAGGAAAAGGAGTTAATTGTCAATTGTACAGCTTTTCTGTTCATGCGATGAAAAGTTTTGGTAATGGATGGTGGGGATGGCAGCACAGCACTGTGAATGTAATTAACACCACTGAATTGTATATTTGAAAGTGATTAAAAGAGAAAATTTTAGGTTGTATATATTTTATATGAATTAATTTTTTTAAAAAAAATCCATGGAGCTTTACAACACCAGCAGTGACCCTTAGTCAATCCATGGGCTATAGTTCACAATACAATTATAAAAATGTGGCTTCAACCTAACAGAAACTACAACATTAATGCAAAGCATTAGTAATAGAAAAGACTGTGTATGGAGGTTTTATGAGGCCTCGATACTTTCTGCATGATTTTTCTGTCAATATAGGACTGTATACATACAAGTCTTGGCAAAGACAATGACATTCCACCCCTCATTTCTCATCTTCTGCCAACTAAATATTCACACATACTATGATTTATGTTCATCTTTACATGTTAGCATGGATGTGTGAATTTCCAACAAAGACCTGAGTGCGATATCATCTATTGGCTTTGGAAAGACCATGGAAGGCTGTAATCAGAAGATTGTGTTCTTATTTCATTTTTGCCACGAAAACAGCTTTATGATTTCTGGCAAGCTAATAAATATTGAGCCTGGATACAATTTTAATTCTCCATTTCTAGTAGAATTTTAGATCTCTTCTATATATTAATTGGGATGCATATAGCTTTTTATTAATTGTTTCATTCATTCACATGTTCACCTGTCTATTAAAATAATATTTATTATGTTCCTACTCTGTGGTAGCCACAAGGCTAGAGACTGTCCTGTAGCAGAAAGAGATCTTGTTCTTTAACTCTAACCTGCTGTGAATCAGTGTGCATTAACTCAGTTTTCTATGTGTTGGATTCCTCATTTTTAAAATGTATGTATGCCTCTACTGGTGAGGTTCAAATGTGACACTTTTTTTTTTTTTAAATTACAAAGTTCCAGACAAATACAGTGGATACTTACTCCTTTGGTGATGTCTGGGTTAAGCTAAATTTCCATGGTATAAAGTAGTTTTTATACATTAATAATTGAATGCATTACAAACTCAAGGATGCTCTTACACCTGGACAGTATCATTGCTTACATTAACTATATAAACTGAAAAGTTTTTCACTATGTACATGTGCAAAAAAACCTAGTTTGTGAAAATATGCTGTCCATTTTATTTATGAGATATTTTTAAATATTTATGCCCAGATACACCATTCTTAGGAGACAACTGAAGAGAATAAATACCTTATCTAAAGATGATGGACAGAGGTGAGCAGCTATTTCATAGCACTACACTCTCCATACACTTTGAAGTGAACCCTGCATTTCTCCCTCACATTATGGCTGAAGTTTATAGGCCTTATATTTATATCAGAGTTTTGTTGGAGTCAGCCAGCAGTTAAGTGAAATGCTTTTACATTTCACTACATTTCACTCTACCAAATAGTGTGACAAGCTCCAGAGGTTAAGAAGGGATTTGCTGTTCCAGAGAAGCTGTCTCCATTATTTTGTTGTCTTAAAATAATAACTACTAAGTTTATGAGTGCTTACTACATGCCAGGCATTGTTCTAAGTGTTTTTCATTTGTTAATTCATAACATTATTCAGTGAACTCTCAGAAGTAGAGCCTATTATGATCTTCATTTACAGTGAAAGGGCTGCAGATTTTGCACAGAGCATTCAATGGAAAACTTGAGATTTGGAACCCGGAAGTAAAGCTCTGGAATCTTCTATCTTAATCAATTTGCTAAATGACCTCTTATCTAGAAGTTGAGAACCTGGGGAGGAGGAGAAATTTTGGAGAAGGAAGGGCCAAATGAGATCAGAATTAAAAAAAGAATCAACTCTACCTTAATTCTCCACTCTGAGACCGGAATTAAATCTAACTAAATCTTCACCATCCTGCATGCTTCTTTACAATCTCTGGCAACAGCTAATCTGATGATGCAAGGAGCATTCCTTATCCAAGGACACCTCCATCCCTATTTAGGAATGCATGAAATATCAGCATTAACACGGTATTCTGAGTTGCAATTATAATTTTTGTTTATAGAGTTATTCATTCATTTATTCATTCAGCAAACATTCTTTTTATGTTTCTATGAATTGCATATAAAAAATTTTAAGAGACATAAAATATCTGAACTTGGTACCCCATCTCAAGCATAAATCAGAGGGTTCTACAGTAAGTAGTGTATTAGACACCCCATAGAAAACATATATATAACATTTAGTTACATATTACAAAAATTTAAAATAGAAATTATAATTAATCAATATTAAAAATATCTTCATTTGCATGTTTTTTGAAACACCAGATATGTCTCTGAAAATTCTTAAGGAAGTAGATTATTAATTAAGAAAATCAATACCTTATTGAGAATGTAGATTATGAGGTAGACATCACAAATGAAATTATGAAAACCCTGAGTTAGTTGAGAGCTAAAATAAACAAGAGTGGGTCAACTAGAGAATAAATCCCTAATGTGGAATTGCAGACATTAGTCTCAGGGTATCTTGGGAGACTTTGATTATTCCTTATGTCTGTTCGCATCCATTTACCTCCTTCCATGAAATAGCATCAGCTCCATATTGTCAAGTCTCAGAAAAAGAACTTTACATAAAAATGGACTCTGTGACCTGGGGACCTCTCAGCTTCTTTCTCTCAGCTTCTTCCCCTCAGCTTGTTTTCCCTCAGCTTCTTTTGCAGAACCTGATGTGGCAGCAAGATAAACAATCACAATGTTTATAGCTAAGAGATGTTTGAGAGCCCCAGACGTGCCTGCGCCACACCCATCAGAAGGCCTGCATTTTAGCCTTTGTCGGTACAGGCCGTTGCACGTCCAAGGAGAGCAGTGGGTCAGAACCCCAGCAACCAATCAGATCGTAGTCAATGAGCCCCCATCCAGTCAAGGGATGGCACACCACCTAGTGGGCACCCTCCCCTCTTTTAACTTCCCTTTTACAATGTCGCTCCCAGAACGAGGAGCTGGAGTCATTTTCTTTTCCTTTTGCTGACAGGTTTCGCTGGCTTCTACCTGCCTTTTCCCACCTGCTTTTTCCCTGCTATCTCCCCTCAATAAATCTGTTAAGCTTTGACTCACTGTCCTGTGTGGAATCCTTAAAGACTCTGTTAAATCCTTAACACCTACTATTCAAACCGCACCTTATCTTGCTTTGCATGAGGCCATCATTTCATGCTAAGGACTATTTAATTTCCAGATGTAATTGATATTCAGAAGGCAAGGATGTGGCAATGTTTTCTAATTCAATACAGGCCTTGAAAGTACTTTTCATTTGGCAACAACCCAATTTATTTCTCAAACTGTTCTTGCAGAGACAATCAACACAGGTTGCCATAAGAAGCAATGTGACAAAACTTTATATTCCATTTTCCTTAAATATGATGATAGTACCTGCACGGAAATTTTCTCCCCCAGTAAGAGGGTAGAAAAGATAGCAGCATCGTCCTGAAAGGCACTTGGGTTACCTTGGAGACTATTGTGCTGCCTGATAGGTAGAGCTTATCTTTAAAAAGAGATATGTAGTATCTCTCAGTATACTGGCAATACTTTATCAAGACCAAAGAGTAAGGCAGGAAACAATTCTATTTTACATTATGAGTAAGGAATAAGATTGGATGGTAAAATTCAATTTCAGGAAGACAACAAGAGGACAATTCTCTGAGAACAGGCTCCTGAAAATATGTTCAACTGTTATCCCAAGACATGGAGTCTTTGGAGGAGTTACTATGCCAAACCGATTCTTTGCAGGTACAGCATATATGGAAGGTTTCCTCCATTTTGGGCACCATATTAATACTGGTAACAAATCTAGTTACTGTGAGTCAGGGACATCATGGTGAATATAAAAAGAAAAGTTATTGGTCCTTTCCACAGAAAAAAACATATGCATATCTACATATAAGAAATTGCATATAATTTTCAGGTTCCTGAAGAAATATCTGAATCCCACATAAAGACAGTAGATCAAAAAAAAAAAAAAAAAAAAAGAGAGTGGATTAGATTACCAGAGACTTAGCTCTCACCCCATTATAATCTACTGTAACGGGGCTCCTAATGACACCAGAGTCAGCTCAGCCTGTTACACATTCTGCGGCATCTCATCACTGGAAAGAATTCAGGGAGGAGATAGCAGTAGTAGTAGTAAGTAGTGAAATTTATTAACGAGAGCAAGTATACATTAAAGAAAGTAATGCAGATGTGCTCAAGTTAGAGACATGCTTTCAGTGGCATGGGTTAGCTTATTTCATAAGGAGGTTTGGAAGCTGAAATTTTCCATCTTGACTTTTGAACACCAGTTGTCTTCTTTGTTTCACTACAGCCTTGTTAGTAAAATATGCAAGGAGCCATGTTTCAGCCCAATATACGGAAATTGTCTATTGCAACTCAGCTGTCTCACCATAGACTGGCTATTTCCTTCAGAAATGGAACTCACCAACACTGGAAGCTGTTCAAGAGGGCTCTGATGCTCTAAAGCATGAGTTAGCAGAGTTTCTCTGTAGAGGGCCAGATAGGCTTGGTGGGCACGTGGTCTCTGCTGAAATTCTGCTGTTGTAGGATGAAAGCACACATAGATGATACCAACTGAATGAATGTGGCTGTGTTCCATTATGATTTTACTTACAGATACTGAGTTTGAACATCATATAATTTTCATATTTGTCAAAAAATATTATTTCTCTTCATTTTCTCCAGCCATTTAAAATTATAAAAATCGTTCTTATCTAGAGGGCCACACTAAAACAAGCAGAGAGCCACACTTGTCCCTTGGGCCATAGTTTACCAAACCATGCATAAGAGGTTATTTATTTTCAGTGGTGAGTTAAACTAAATCACCTCAAAGCTCTCATCTAGATTTGAGAGTGGACTCTTCTATGCTTCAAGCTTTTAGAAGCTTGGTTCTCATTTTAATTTTTGAAAAAAGAGTTTAAACATTATATTATGGAGGTTGTAATTAAGCAATTTGAAAATTATGGCACTGTAAATCTATAAACAATTATACTAATTGCCAATAAAATGTTACACATTATTTCAGAATGCATTCATTAAATGCCTATATGAGTAAGGCATTATAATAGGAACTTGACATTTATTGGAAAATGAAACAGATATAATTCCTACCTTCTTGCACATCACAATCTGGAGAGGAGAAAATGTGGATGGATATATAGACATTAACTAACATGTACACACGCACACATTACAATCACATTAACTCCAAAGAAGAAATACTACACTAGAAAGAGACCATTCTTTCTATGCTATAGTAGTTTGCACTGCCTTCCTTAAATGGCTATGTCCATTCTGTGCTGATAAACCAGCTCCATAGAGGTGGGGAGGCCTTGATTTGTGGTGTTTATCAATTTCCACCTTGTTTATGAAGCTCCCACATGAGGTCACTGAAGGCAGTGTTGGGAAAAGATGTCCACGATTGACCCTCAACAGCTGCAGGAGCCAACTTCAGCTCACTGAAGCTGTGTCCCAGCTAGTTTAACAATTTTGGACAATGCCTTTACTCATTTGAGCCACTATTTCCTTATCTGCAAAAAAGGAGTCACAAGAATTCGAGCAATAAAATAAAATAAAATAAAATGAACTATATTCCCCCTATAAGATTGTATGTATATGATAAGCATCTGTGAAAACACTTTGCAAAATATTGATTTCTGTACAACGGTGGAACTATTAGTAACACTAGCAAAAACACTTTTATCCCTGCAGTAAGGACAAATATAATATTTCTGTGAATTTGGGAGAAAAAATAGTCTGGGGTTTGTCTTGGCTCTACTACATATTGGTGATATGAGCTTGGGAAAATTACTTAAATTTTATCCTAAGCCTTGGTTTAATTTTATATTAAATGGGAATCATGAGCATAAACATAGGCTTTTGTGGCACCAGTAGGGCTTCTTGTATTGTCAAACATATACATGTTTAGTAAATATTAGCTCTTGTGATCATTACGTTTAGCATCAACTTGGCTAGGTTATGGTGTCTGGTTGTTTGTTCAAGCAACTGGTCTAATTGTTACTGTGAGGGTATTTCACAGAGATTTACTGCAAAGCCTGTTTATTATAGTTACAGCTGATTACAACTATAATTAGCAAATGAGATTGACCTCAGCAACAACGGGAGTCTCCTCATCCAATCAGTTGGAGGTCTTAAAGCCAGAACTGAAGATTTCTGAAGTCAGAAAGAATTTCTATCTCTACTTTAACTTGCCAGCTTCTCCTGGGGAAGTTAACATCATGTTCTTCAGAGTTTCCAAATTGAGGCCTGCCCTTGGGAATTTGGACTTACTGTGGTTGAGTGACTCAATTCCCATAATAAATCTCTTATATTTGCATATATACATATATAAACACATGATGCACCCATATATAGATATATATGCATATATATGTGTGTCTTTGTGTGTATGTGTATGTGTGAGTGTGTATATATATGTGTCTATATACGTCCTCTTGGTTTTGTTTCTCTGGAGATTCCAGACTCATACAGCTGTTATTATTGCCCTTATACTAAATCATGCTGCAATTATATCTGAAGTCTGTTATCTTCATCTGAAAGAAGTGAGATTACTACTCACAGAGGTAATGTGAAGCGGTCTGATAACTGGAAGGCAAATTACTAAGATGAACACAATGGAGGGAATTATAATATATTGAGCACATATGATTGCAAATTCCAAGAAGACTGTGGTAGTTAGGTTCAGGTGTCAACGTGGCCAGGTGAAGGTGCCTAATTCTACTGCTGTGGACGTGAGCCAATGGCATGTGAACCTCATCTGTTGCTGATTACATCTGCAGTCGGCTAGGAGGCATGTCTGCTGCAATGAGTGATGTTTGACTTAATTGGCTGGTGCTTAAATGAGAGAGCTCAATGTAGCACAGCCCAAGCAGCTCAGCATACCTCATCTCAGCACTCACAGTTCAGCCCCAGGCCTTTGGAGATGCAGAAAGAAATCACCCCAGGGAAAGTTGTTGGAACCCAGAGGCCTGGAGAGAAGGCCAGCAGAGACCATCCTGTGCCGTCCCACGTAAGAAAGAACCTCAGTAGAAAGTTAGCTGCCTTTCCTCTGAAGAACTAACAAAATAAATCCCCTTTTATTAAAAGCCAATCTGTCTCTGGTGTGTTGTATTCTGGCAGCTAGCAAACTAGAACAAAGACCATTACACACTGAAAGCCATTTAGCATCATGACAACTCAAAAGATATATCCATTTATAGATGAGAATATGCTGATGATGAGATCTGGAAGAACTGGCCAAAAGTCAGAAGGATTTGTAGGCAGCGAATTTAGAATTTAAAACATAATTTCTCTCTTCAAGCTTTGAAGCTATTCAGTGCAAAGCTGCTGCGTGTCTCTAGATAGACAGATTTCCCAGTATGACACTTTGTTTCCCCACACTTCATTTAAAAAATGTAAAGCAGTCAGTATCGGGTCACCGTGATACCTTTTATCTTTGTTGTGATCATTATCTCTTAACATTCTCTTTTTTTTCCCCTTTATTCCTGATGTCTTTCCTGATTGATTCCTTTAAATAGCTGTCTCCAGGCACCAGTGTATATTTTGCTCAGGTTCACAAAATTGAAGGTGCATATTGTATCTTATTTTTTCAGAGACTTTAAACAATATTCTTATGCATTTTGAATAATCACCTCTTGTCTGAGCCTGACCAGAATCATGTGAGAGGTGTATATGCTGTCAGACATGATTACATTTTTTTAAAAATATTACTTAATAATTATTTGGAAATTTGCATGCTCTATGCATATTTAATACACACACACATGCAAGCATGGATAAGGGAAATATAAATTTGGTACAGAAATACAAGATATCATGCCATATATTAGAAAAGATAGGCGTAGAGGTGGAGAAATAAGGGAAACAAGCATAAGCTAGGTAGCATGAAGTTAGGTAATTTCAAACACTTAGAGATTTAAATTTTGTCCACCACTCTTGAATAGCAAAGGCTTTTAATAACTGTTTCTCTTTTTTTAAAAAAAAATCTCAAGCATACAGAAAAGTAACAAGACTAGCACAGAAAGAATAGCACAGACAAAGTACTGTTGGTTGTTGTTTTCCTGGACCATTTGAGAATAAGTCGTTGACTTGATATATTATCCCTACAGACTTAAGTGTGAATTTTCTATTAACAGGAAGGAACATTTAGCCCCACAGTATATTTAAACCCTTTTTGCTTTAACTATCTGTAGCAAGAACTGTTTTACTTTCCCTGATTACAAAATAGGGTCTGCATCTAATTGACATTAAAGTTCCTTGGGGCCAGAGTTCTTATTTTACTCATCCAGTTATTTATTTGTTCAATACATATTTTTATCGAGCATCTATTGTTTACCTAGTATTGTTCTAGGCACTGGAATTTTAGCAGAGAACAAAAAAAGCACAACTCTGGCCCCTGAATATGCTTTCTAGGGGACTTGTATATCTTGGTCTCTTCCCAAATCCTACACACAAAAGTGCATTTAGTATATATTCAATTATGTTTTAATTGAATTATAGGGATTTTTCTGTCAAAAAACTCCTTTAGAAGACAGAAAGTGAAGAGAATGACTTTTAATTTAGCCTTTCTGACTTCTTTAATGATCTTCCTTCTCACTAAAACCAGTTTATTTTCCCTACTCAAAAGATAATGCCAACCATCAGAAATACATGCGTGTATTCAGCAAATCACGTATTCAACAAACATATAATATTCATAATTGTCTTATGTATAGTAGCTCCAAATTATATGATAAACAAATGCCATTGAACATTAGAATAGAAAAATTCCACAGTGCAACAAAATAGATGAATCTTGCAAATATAATATTGAGTTAAAGAGACCAGACAAAATATGTGCCTATTTATTTAAATCTCAAAAATAGGCACTCATGTTTTTAAAATAAACTGATGAGTGTTTAGTATATTTAAGTGTTTATTGTTCTTAAAATAAACCTGATGAGCATTGTACAATACAGAGAGAGAGAGAGAGAGAGAGAGAGAGAATGATTTCCTGTTCTTTCTGTGGGCCTTTTGAAATAATGTACATTAGGGAACAAATAGTAAAAATGTTAGCCTCTTCTTTAACTCTGTAGAATTAAATGAGCTTATTTTATAGGCTTGCCTGTTATTCCCAAGATCTACTCTATATTCTAACTTAAAAATGTAATTTGGTCATTTGACAAACATCTGGAATCATTAAGATATTGCACAATATATATCAATATTATTTCTTTTATAAAGACATGCATTATTCTTCCAGTACCTTTGTTCAAAACATTGACTATAATGCATCTAGGTTTTAGTATGTTGTTCAAGCAGGTTTCAGAGGCTTTTCCAAAGTTTCTTCATCATTTAATTGCTCAATTATTCTCATGAGCAAAGCCTACAGAACTGGATGTTCACATGAAATCCCTTCCCTTTTTATTTTAGATCCAATCTCTTTGGGCACTGTTTAAAGTTGATTCTCTCTATCTTATTGTTGTTTAAGAGCTCAAATTATATTCCAGACTTTGTGCTAAACTGGGGCAACAGAGATGAGTAGGATACTGTTTTGTTCTCAAGGAGATATTTTGTGTGAGCATAATAATAACAAAGAATTTCAATAGAACATGACCATTGCTAAGTACTCAGACTTTAATTTCTTCATTTATTTGTCAGTACAGCATAATGTCCAGTGGGATAGATTATTAGGAACAGACCTCTTGAGTTTGATTGCCAGTTCTGCTTTATAAACCTGAGACTCTAGGCATGTTACCAAACTCCTCTTTCTCCATCCCTAACAGGGGTGAAAATATTTCCTAACTCTTAGAGATATTAAGAGGATTAAATTACTTAGTACAAATAAAACTCTTGTATTTGGGATACAATATGCACTCTATAAACTTGACAATTTTTTCTGTGTATTTTCTATGTCAGTTAACTAACTGTAGCAAGTCTTTGGAATATATAAGTGAAATATTCATGCTACCTGCTCTTAGTTAGACAGGGATTTATCAGCAGTTGTGTGGTTAATTGTAATCTAGGAGAATAATAATGAATGAAGAGAATTTCATAAATAAAAGTTAGTTGGGGTGCTGTCGGTGAATTTTTTGTACAAGTGAACGCTTGTCTAAAGCCTGAAGTATGCTCAAAAAGTAATTATTGGCAAATTAATTGTTTTGACAACATGACTTTTTATATTGTATAAGTATGTTGGCAGTTTAAACAGTTAGGGAAGTGTTATTCTCTATTAACTGTTTGTTAGAGCATCTTGTACAATGCTCATCAGGTTTATTTTAAGAACGATAAACACTTAAATATAGTAAACCCTCATCAGGTTTCTTTTAAAAATATGAGTGCCTATTTTTGAGATTTATATAAATAGGTGCACATTTCTTCTGGTTTCTTTAACTCAATATTATATTTGCAAGATTCATTCATTTTGTTGCATTGTGGAATTTTTCTATTCTAATGTGCAGTGGCATTTGTTTATCTTATAATTTGGAGCTACTATGCATAAGAATGTTACGAATATTATATGTTTGTTGAATATATGACTTGTTGAATACACGCATGTATTTCTGATGGTTGTTTACACTTAGAAAATGTATATATGATTTATTTGCCAATTTGGAAGAAGTTTAAAAAAATCTGTCCCTAGGTTAGTTTATTTTTCCCCTGATGATTTTTAGTATTTGATTTAATTTTTAAATTCATTGCTTAAACGTTACTGCTCCGTGCTTCCCCTTGTGAGATCTTTATCTAAGATAGAAATCAAGAAATGCCACAGTGAAAAATATCTACCATTTGATACAAGGTTCATTCATACAAAACTGTATCTTGAAGGAAGTTGCTGCTGTTAACTCCAAGCCAAACAGCAGCCAAGAAAGACACCAGGAAAATACCCATTAAATGCCAGCCATCAGGACCAAATCAAATCAGATCAAATAGCCCTATGCATTCTAAAAACCTACAACACATCCTTTGTTTCAGAAATCTTCAATAACTCTCTTTCAAATTCAACATTTTTGGCCAAAAACTAAACTTTCTATTTGTTTTCAATATGTTCATTTGTATACTTGGGAAGCATTTGTCTTTGCAGAGATTCATCCCAGCTCAATTGCAGTGTGGAGCTGTTCTGAGTGAGCTTGTCACAGCACTGGCTCCCATGGGTCAATGCTTTCTTTCCAGCACTGCTCCTCTCTATGATAGAGAGCCATTAAAATAACCTATTTCACACAATCTTTGAATACATATATATCCTGCCACGATGAATCAAGCCTTTCAGCTTACTGACTTTTAATTTATATTCCTCTGTAAAAGGATACCCAAATTTTCTATGATGTATTTTTCTAAATACTGAGTTTTCCATTTGCTTCTCCTCTGGATATTTTGACACCCGGTCACGGCAATTACACACCTGCCCCATTACTTCTGCTACATCCTCTCTACGCATCCTCTCTCCGCAGAATCTTTCTCCTTTCAATCTCCTCTTCCTCTTACTGTTCCTCCATTATGTATTGTTTGATTGCTCCCGGGAACAGGCCTGTCAGGCATGTCTGCCTCCATCTCTTTTTAAGTAGGGGGAAAAAAAATAAAGAGTTGGTAATGGAGCACTCCTCTCTCTCTCTCTCTCTCAGCAGTTAGCTACTTCTATCTGAAGAAAATTTATGGGAATTCATCATGCCAGGGGCTCTCTTAAAAAGGCACAGGAGAACATATCAACATTCTATTTCTTCCCCTTTCACTTGAAGGTGAAAGTCAAGGTCACTCACTGTTTGTCCTCCAGCTATGGCAGTCTCAGAGTTCCATTTCCCTCCTACCCATGGGCTTTTTTTTATAAATCTGAAATCTAAACAAAGTGCACCCAGCAGACTAAAGATAAGGAGAGAATAAATTGACTTTTCTCTCCAGCTCCATTGACTCTGATGTCCACCCATGGCTTTTCCAGGTCAAATTGGAGACCCTTGGGCAGCTGCCTCCCCTCCTCCTCTGGCTTACGGAAAATAAGTGCTGGGCTCACATTGAGTCACAGCAGTTTTGGATTTCGCTCTGAATTCACCCAGGTGAAACCACTCAGAAGCTGATAAAGCTCCACCAAGCCACCAAGCCACCAAGCCAGACAGGTAACATTAGGGAACGCGTTTTTCTGCTGCAGCAGCGGTAACTGTGAAAGTTATCTGCTGAGCAGGAGATCAATATTCAGGAAGTCAATAGTTACTTTTTACTCAGGCATTAAGTAAGTGCTTGCTTGTTATTCCCACCAAAACCTTGCATGTGAGAATTGGTCTATCATTTCAACAGGGTACTTAGCTACTGAAATGAATTTCCATAAAAATTATTTTTAAGAATAATTTTTAAGGTACCTACAACAGGAACTAAGTGCATGATGTCTTGAACGATGAAAAAATCAATAAATCCAATATTATGCATTTGTAACAGTAGCTGGAATACAAACATGACCTCCAGCAGAGAGCAGAAAAGGAAGGAGCCTTGCTGTAGACAGAGTCCTTGGAATCCAACTATGATAAGAGATGAATTAGACTAAGGGATTTCTATGCTCTGTACTTAGTTCATCATTATCTATAAAGAGCCCTTTCCAGTTGCTCCTAATATTAATGGATTAGCCAAAAAGCTTAAGTTTCTATAGAGAGTCACCAAGAATTTTACCCAGGCCAGAACTCTTAAAATGTACTTACTATAGAAATGGACTGCTGGAATATTTGTTATAAATGCAGAATCCCAGACACTATCCTCAAAGATTGGTGACTCAGAGACAGAGCAATGGTGCATGATCCACCAGGTCTTATGCAATCTTGCCCCTCCTCATCTCTTGAGCTTCAACTTGTACTATGTTATTCTTTCCTCCTGCTCCAGCCACTCTACTGTCCTTTCTTTTAACCTGCAATATTCTCTCTTGCCAAAAGGTCTTTGCAGGTGCTATTTATTGTGCCTGAAGCATAAATTTCTCCTTGCTTCACCTAGTAAATTCTTAGTTCTATTTTAGATATTAGTAAAACTTTCACTTGTACAGGGAAATATTCCCTGACATTGTGGGAGCAATGAAATATCCTGATTATAACTTCCTTATCTCATCATGTAGCTTCCTTTATAGTTTATCTCAGAAGTAATTTTACATGTGTTTATGTAATTATTTAATAAGTGTCCAACTTCTCCTCCACAATGTGAGCTTCAAAAGAGCAAGAAATTGACCTTTCCCACAATATCATCATGTCTTTGACAGAGCTTAAAACATAGTAACTACTCAATTCATATTTGTTTAATGAATTAATGTCAAGTTCTCTTGATGATTTCCTGGGAATGTTCTACAAATAAAACAGAGAGATACTGACTTAGGAAAGTAATAATCTACTCTGATCCTCTAAGAACAGTTTTTGAGAATATCTCAACTTGACTATGGCAAACAATTCTATTTCCTGAACAAATAAAATCATCAGACTCAGAGACAAAAATACTAGTTGAAGTATCTGATCTAAATATCCTACACTGGCCATCACTCCATATCCTATGTCTTCTATGGCCTTGATTTAAAAAGGTAATCACATCTACCTATATTCTTTTGCACAGTTTGTTTTTTAATGAAATGTTATATTTTTCACCATTTTTGTTTAAATTGAAAATCAAGGTTACTATAAATTTTAATAAGAGGACTCCACATGCTTTTGGTAATCCCTTGCCAATAAACTTTAACCGTTCTACAGGGAATCTTCCAGGCTCCTAGCATATGCATCATAACAAACCAGGATGAGGCAGTATTTGAACTTCTATAAGCTCTATTCTATTCTACCTTAAGCTATATTCCATTACTCTATTTGTACTTAACTATTAGACAGGGTCACTGTTTCAAAAAGTATTGTCCTAATTATCAGAATACATTTACTGTTCAATAATTTGGCTGGTGTAGTGTTTTCATTGGTATATGGCCAATGGGCAATAGCTAAAGTGAAATCCCAGCCTTTTGTAGAGCTATATAAGTTGCTGGACCCAATATTATGAATTTGCAATGGGAGAGAAAAAGCAAATGTGATCTCCAGCAGTGAGCAGAAAAGGAAAGAGCATTCCTGTAGACTAAGGCTTTGCAGTCCAGCTATGGGAATAGGTGAATCATACATGCCAAGAGGTTTCCAGTGATCTGGACTGTCCTCATCATTGTCCATATATAAACCATATAAAGCAAGGAAAAAGTGCTGTTAATGAAGCTTTTTCTTTTCTGTGGATTTTCTCTCAGTGCAGCATGTTGTTTTGCTTTGTCTGCTAGATAAAGAAAGTTGAAAATTTAAATTAGTAACATAAGTTTTACCAATGATTATCTTTAATTTGTACAAGGACAGTTCTAAATGCTAATGTTCAGAGTATTTAACTTATATTAGAATCACCAAAATCGCACAGTTTCTATTTTGGGGCTAGTCCAGGGAGAACGACTTGTACTGGCCAGACAGCCAAACACAAATCAGACTCTAGGATGTTGAAAGAGGGAAAAAGATCCAACACAGGGCAGGCCAAGAGAGAGCCACTGGGCACAGGAATAATTGCGGGGTGGGGGGTGGGGTGGGGGGGTGCAGACATCGAGGCTCTGCCCTGCAGCAAGCCTGAGAGCTGCTGCGGCCCCCTTCCTGCCAGCCCACAGACAACCAGGTGCCATCCTGACTGGGGGTGGGTCTGGGATAGCTGAATAAGGTTTCTCTCCCTTCCATGAGCCCCAAAGTACAGAAGAGGGGGAATTCCCTCACTTCAGTAAATCTCGGTGCTTGGACAAGCTCTTTGACTGGAGCAAGCTGTGCAAGAGTCGCCCCTGCAGCCTCTGACCTGTTGCTTACTCTCTTAGCTTCCAGGCTGCTAAAATAAATACATGCAGTGATCTGCTTAACAACAGGGATTTATGGACTTCTGCTTTCAGAGGCTAGAAGGCTTGCTTCTTCCCAGGGTCAGTAGATTTGAACTGCTGGCATCCTCAGCTTTCAGGTCACATGGCATTGTCTTTCCCTTTCTCTTCTGTTTCCTGCTACCTTCCTGCCTGAGGATCCTCCCCCTGGCTTTTTTTCTATAAAGTCCCCAACAATAGGGATAAGACCTGCCCTGATTCAGTCAGGTATCCTTCAGCTAAAATGATGTCTTCAAGAAATCCCATTGGCAAATGGACTCACACCCACAAGAATGCAGTTAAGAATAAGAGCATGCCAATATGACCTGCTAAAGGTAAACTCAGAGGTTTATAATGTAGAATGTAGGGCACCTAGAGATAACAGAAGCTAGAGATGGGTGAACAGTTTACCCAATGTGGTTGAACTTAAATGTAAGGGAATAGAAAGAAGTGAAGGCAATTCACTAGTGGGTCTGTAATAATATCACCATATTGAAGGTGAATATGATTGAAAGGGCTTGTATAGACCTATGTGTCCCACCAATTAACACTACAAATATAAATACTTTTTTGGATGAACCACTTCAAAGTATGAGTCTTGTATAAAGAGTCAATAATAAAAGTGTACAGGGAGAAAACTACTATTGCATAATATGGCCTATATTTAACAGGGAGACATCACCAGCACCACAGCCATACTAGGAGTAAATAATTGGGGGGGAGGGGGTGTTGAGCAAGAGTTAAGGAGTGTTTTGAATTTATTCTTTGGTGAGGGTGAATTTGTTATTTTTTTTCTCTTTGGAGCAATGAAAATAGTCTAAAATTGAAATCTATGATGATTATATAACTACATGAGGATACTGTAAGTATTAGTTCACTAAAACTTCCAGAAAGAAATATACCAGAAATGGAACAGATTTTTAAAAGGGCATTAATTTAGCAGTAAGTTTACAGTTCTAAGGCTATAAAAATGTCCAAACTAAGGCATCTAGGGAAGATAACCTTGACTCAAGAAAGGCCAGTGGCTCCAGAACACCTCTGTCAGCTGGGAAGGCACATGATGACATCTATAACTTTCTCTTCTGGCTTCTCTTTTCATAATGCTTCCCTGGAGCATTTTCCTTCTGCATCTCCAAAGGTCTCTTGTCTGTGTCAGCTCTGAAGCTTTTTCCAAAGTGGTTCCCTCTTAAAGGACTCCCGTGAGCAAGCTACCTTGAATGGGTGGAGACACAACTCAATGGGAACAACCTAATCAAAAAGTCTCATGCACAATTGATGGGTTGTATCTCCATGGAAACAATAAAAAATATCCCACCCAGCAATAGTGAACGAGGATTAAAAAACATGGCTTTTCTGGGGTACACAATAGTTTCAAACTGGCACACCGTGAGACATAAATTATTTAAAAAATAAATTATTTATTTTGGACATTATCCATGATGCCCAATATATGGAGGTGGCCAAAGGGAACAGTGACTGAGAAGCAGAAAGCCCAACTGTGGTGTATACATATGATGGGATATTGTGTGGACAGAAAGGAACAGTCATGAAGCATGAAACAAAGTTGATGAACCTTGGGGACATTATGTTGTGCAAAATAAACTAGAAACAAAAGGACAAATATTGTATAGTCTCTTTTAGAAAATACTTATAAGAAAATTGGGGCCTAGATTGTAAGCTCTTACAGCAGTCACATTTATTCCTGAGCTTTAAGCATGATTTCTGGATTCTGAGATGCTGGGCTATATATGTATAACCTGGTACTTCCCTGGAACTTTGGGCACCTGTGTGCCACCTGAGACTCAGAGTTGGAGTTCCGCAGCTCTGAAAGCCAGCACAGCTACATGTAAAAACTGTTCAAGAAGCCAAAAAAAGGGATCAGACTTCAATTAGAGATCAGAATGATGCCAATCTGGTTGGACCTAAGGTAAATCAGAATACAGAGTAAAAGATGGCAAAGTCTGTATATCAGAACTTTACCTACTATATGAGACCAAAGGCAGAGAGCTTTATTTTGTTCAAGACCTAAAGTTTCTGTAACACACAACCTAATTCAACCTGTCCAGGTAGTTCATTTAACAACTCGACTAATGGAGCCCAGAATGGGAATGAGGACTTACAATTCAGTGTATCTTAATGTAATACCCAATACATCCCACAGTATGTTGGGCAGACAGTTAAAAAGTATTGGCAAAGTCCCTTGAGGGACTGGAAAAGAAATATTAAACTCTTCCATCTGGGAAACCCTAGATACTCTCTCAAACACTAGGGATTCCCAAGTTATTGGGTTAAGCCCTTGATTTTGAGGCTTGCTCTTATGAAACTTATTTCTGTAGCAGAGAAGCTAAAGAGTTCCTCCAAAGAACCTCCTTTGTTTCTCAATATGACCTCTCTCTCTATAAGCCCAATTCTGCAAGTAAAGTCATTGTTCACCCCCTACATGGGACACGATGTACATGGGTATGAGTCTCCCTGGCAATATAGGACATGACCCCCAAGGATGAGCCTGACCCTGGCACCATGACAATGCCTTCCTGACCTAAAGTGGGAAAAGAAATGTAACAAAATAAGGTAACTGTGACTAAGAGAGTTCAAATAATGTCAAGAGGCTATTCTGGAGGTTACTCTTATGCAAGCTCCAGCTAGATAGTGCAAATTGCCATGGTATGCCACAGCCCAACCAACATCATTTCTGTAAACCCTAAAAAAATATCCAGGGCTCTATCTGAGATCCTACAAAAGTTGGACACACTAAGCTTACTTTTCAGAAGCCTAAAACCTCCAGATGGTTCCCAGGCCAGATAAGTCCTGAAAGCCAGAGTGGCCAGCCTCTCCAAGAACATCAGCTAGTTCCATCCCAATATCCCATTTTGTCGACACCCCTTTTCAACATGAAAAAAGTTAGAATGGGCATAAGCCAAATACCCCTAAAGATTGGAAAAAGAATCAAAGGAGAAAGAGGAGTTTTAATAGAGAAGTTGAACAAATGAGTATGACAACTGGGTCATTATATTGATATTTCCTTTATTCTCCAGTGTTTTAGAGCATCTAGAAGGGAAAACCTGAAATTGTGGAACTATAACCCATATAAAACTCTGAAATCTGTTCTATAACTAATTGTGAAAATGCATTTTGAAATTTGTTGCTTTTTTGTATATCTATTTCACAATAAAAATGTTTTTAAAAGAAGAGTGACATGCTTTATTCGGAGGTAAACAATACAGTCTACCATACCTACCACATGTGAAATGGTTCTGCCAGTTCAGGGGTCCGTCATCTTGTACGACCCTCCTTAGGCCAGTGCCTAGACCCCACTCCGATGCAGGACTGGGAGTCAGCAGTCATGGGATGGGTGTCAGACTGGTGAGGACACGGGCGCCAGTGGCCAAAACTCCATCCAGTAGAGCCAGGGTGTTCTAAGTGAGTTAACTTGGATTTTAAATCTAGGTTCTGGGGTGGAGGTCAGGTGGGACACAATGGAAAACTGAGGCCATAGTACAAGCAAAGGATAGTTTGTTACCCACAGGTCCCAGAGGGAAAGTGCTGTCATCAGGCCTCATGGGAAGCAGAGGTGGCTGGCCTGGGTCAACCAGCAAGTGGGGAATGCACCAACAGAGCAAGAGCTCCAAGGGCTTGTGTCTTTTGAGTGGTCCAGCATGGAGGTCAGATTTCCCATGGGAGTCCAGGATTGGTTAGTTTAAAGCAAACGTACACAAAAAGGGAACGAGACTAGGGGTCCGAGGACAGTGGGGAAGGGGGGCTAATCTTTTGGGACCACCTGTGGGTTGTGGGTGAGGTTTGTGGGTGTGTAGGTGGTGGCAACAGATGCGAGGTCTGTGCTCTGGGGCTGGAAAGCACCTCTAATTAGGCCAAAATCGCTGTTGAGCCAGAGTAAGATGGATGCCAAGGCAGCACACAAAAATCTTTGATAGTTATA
>PVIY010016029.1:0-52638 GCA_004026745.1 Myrmecophaga tridactyla
TCCTGGTGCAAATAAAACCTTAGCTGGGAAAAGCAATTAGCAGTGAGTACAGAACTGCTGTTTGGGTTGATGGAAAAGTTCTTGTAAGAAGGGCACTGAGGGTAGCAGGACATGAATGAATGAATGATGTTATTAACACCACTGGATTGTAGCCTTGGGAGTGATTACAATGGGAAATATTAGGTTGGATGTGATGTATGTCGCCACAATGAAATGAAATGAATAAATAAATAAGCCACTGGTCACTAATACCACTTTGTAACATTTGCCGAATTGGGCAGGGGGGCTCTGAGGGAAGGAGGAGCTTGGGGCTTTGGAACCCCAGGGTCATGGGGGTGATGCCGGGAACAGAGTAGGTGCTCAGTGTGTGGACTCAGTGTCCCCCCGCCACATGGTGATAAAGGCCTCATGGGGAAGCTAATGACTCCGCCCATCACTGGATGGAAGGTTTCTCCTGGTAAATTAGCAAATGGAATCTCGTGTCCAGACTTCAGCCTCTGCTTTGATGGGCCAGACAAGGTTCCTGGGAGCAGGCACAGTAGCAGATGCTCACTGCTCAAGAGGCCAGTTTTCTTCCCAGGTCTCTAACCCTCCTCGTTCTGTAATCCTGCCTGAGGCCTCTCGACCCCCACTATGTCTGATGCCTTTGATGAAGTCAGTTCAGAAAATCCCACAATATCTTGCCATTCAGAATCCTTTGCAGAACCAGTCATTTGGCCCTGGGCTCCCTCTCATCTGCTCAGGAGTGCAGTGACGAGGCCATCCAGACAGAAGGGCCATGCCTCCTCACCTGGGGGCCTGTCTCCTCACCTGGGGGCCTACCGCCTCACCTGGGGGCCTGTCTCCTCACCTGGAGAACTGCCTCCTCACCCAGGGACCTGCCTCCTCACCTGGGGGCCTGCCTCCTCTCCTGGGCACCTGCCTCCTCTCCTGGGGGCTGGAGCTCCAGTCTGAAGGCACAGGACTCCATCACTTCAGGGTCTCTCAGCCTTGGGCTTCCAGCTCTAGAACTGCCTTTTACCTCACTGGACAGGCCTGAGCAAGTCCTCTAACCTTCAGGGACCCAACTATGACTATCCCAAGCTCTGAAACCAAGACAACCTCAAATGCTTGCTGCACAGCTCAGCAGGAGCCAGGCTGCTCCAGGGGCAAGAGGAGGACAGAGAGGGGACACTGACAGAGAGGGGATGAAACACTGAATTTTATACTACCCATCATGTAGTAAAAGAATTTGGGAGTGGGGGAAGAATATATATTCAATTTGCTTGTATGTGCAAACAAAATCTCTAGAAGGATGCATAATAAATTAACATAACATTGGCTGCTACTTAGGAGTAGAGGGTGAGAACTGAGCAGATGGAGAAAGGACACTTTCCACTGTGTAATGATCAATAGTTTTTGTTTTATTAACCATAATGCATATTACTTAAAAAGTTAAATAAATTAAAAATATAAAACATTTAATAAATTTTATTTTACTTTTTACGTGCTCATGATTTAAGTCCGTAAAATGTGCTCACAGCCGCAGACAGGCCAGTGCTCGCTTGACCAGACAACTGGGCACCACCACTCGGCCAAGTTCACACCTGAACCTGTCCGTGACACTCCTCCTCACGCCTGCCAAAGTTCCTTCACTTTCAAGGACTCCGGCCAAATTGGATCAAGGCCCATCCACCCGGGATCCATTTTTACCTCATCTTAATAGGATCTACGAAGATCCTATTTGCAGATGAGTTCAAAGTCACCTGAACATGTTCTTGCAAGGACATGATTCAGTCCACAACAGTCCTTCTTTCCCTGACTGAATTACCATGGCAACCTTAGTTGTAAAGCAGTTGACCATGTATATACATAAAATCTGTTTGGGGACTTTCTATTTTATTCAAAGTGTTGAAAATAATTGGTAATCGTGCCTTGTTTCTCAGCTAGGGAAGAAAGCATTAATTATTTCATCATCAAGTATGACATTAGCTATACCTTTTAGAAATACTATTGATCAGATTTAAGAAGTTTCTTTCTGTATCAGCCAGGACTCTCCAGAGAAACATAACCAATAGGATGCACGCATATATAAATGTAAAGAGATTTGTCTTAGGGGATTTGCTCATGCGATTGTGGGGGCTGGCAAGACTGAAATCTGTAGGGTGTACTGGCAGGTAGTAACTTGGACAAGAACTGATGCTGCAGTCTTGAAATCTGGAAGCTCAGACTGGAGTTGAGGTAGCCTTGAGACAGAATTTCTTCTCATGCTCTTAAGGTCTTTAATTGATTGGATGAGCCCTTTCACACTATCAAGGGTAATATCCTTTATTTAAAATAACTGATTATAGATGTTACTATAAAACACCTACACAGTGACATCTAAACTACCATTGGACCAAACAACTGAGCATCATAGTCTAGCCAAATTAACATAATTAACCACCATACCCTCTAGACCTAGTCGGTGACAGGGTTGTTTTCAATGACCAGTTGTTGAATTTTATCAAATCCTTTATCTGTTGAGATAATCATATGGGTTTTCTTCTTTATTCTGTAAACAGGATGACATTGCATTCCTGGAATAAACCCCATCGGATCATGATGTGTTCCGCTTTTTATATATTGGCTGGATTCAGTTTGCTAACATTTTACTTAGGATTTTTATGTCTTCGTTTATGAGAGAATTGGCTTGTGGCTTTTCTTTCTTGTAATGTCTTTGTCAGGTTTTGGTTATCAATGGTGTTCCCTCTTTCTTTATTCTCTGGAAAAACTTATGTAAGATTGGTATTTTTTTTTCCTTGACGTTTTAGGCTAATTCACCATTAGCCTAAATTAATTCACTCCTCAGATGGAGCCATCTGAGCCTGGAGCTTTTTTTATGGGAAAGCTTTTTAATTAAATGATTCAATTTCTTTAACAGATTTATGACTAATCAGATTTTCTGTTTCTTCTTGTGTCCATTTTGTTAAAGTTGTTTTTGAAAAGAAGTATGCCCATTCCATGTAGTTTGGCAAACATTGGTATAAAGTTGTTGTTACTGGCCTCCAATTGTCTTTTAAACATCAGAAGGATCTATAGTAATACCTTCTTTTTCATTTGTGATATTATTAATTTGTGTCTTCTTTTTTCTTGTTAATCTTGTTGGACATTTACATATTTTATTATTTTTTTGTAAAGAACCAAATTTCACTTTGTTGATTCTCTACTGTGTATCTTCTTTCATTTCACTTATTATTTTCCTTCCTTCTACTTTGTGTTTAATTTGTTGTTTTCCTACCTTCTTAAGATTCAAGCTTTTCTCTCAATTTTGGGTTTTGTTCACATGAAACTTATCCCTACAAAGGATAGGCTAAGCCTACTTAAAATTAGGACTAAGAGTCACCCAGAGAGAACCTCTTTTGTTGCTCAGATGTAGCCTCTCTCTCTCAGCCAACACAGCAAGCAAACTCACCGCCCTCCCCTGCTCTACGTGGGACATGACTCCCAGGAGTGTGAATCTCCCTGGCAATATGGGACTGAAATTCTAGAATGAGCTGGGACTCAGCATCAAGGGATTGAGAGAACCTTCTTGACCAAAAAGGGGGAAGAGAGAAATAAGACAAAATAAAATGTCAGTGGCTGAGAGATTTCAAACAGAGTCAACAGGTTATCCTGGAAGTTATTCTTATGCATTATATAGATATCTCCTTTTAGTTTAAGGTGTATTAGAGAGGCTAGAGGGAAGTGCCTGAAACTGTAAAATTATGTTCCAATAGCCATGTTTCTTGAAGATGAATGTATATATAGCTTTCCCAATGTGGTGTTTGAAAACCTTGTGTCTGATGCTCCTTTTATATATGGTATGGACAGTTGAGTAAAAAATATGGATTAAAAATAAATAAATAAATAATAGGGGGAACAAATGTTAAAACAAATTGGGTAGATTGAAATACTAGTGGTTGATGAAAGGGAGTGGTAAGGGGTATAGAAGAAAATAGGGAGAACAAAGGTTAAGATATTAGGTAGCTGGAAATACTAGCGGTCAGTGAGAGGGAGGGGTAAGGGGTATGGTATGTACGAGATTTTTCTTTTTTCTTTTTATTTCTTTTTCTGGAGTGATGTAAATGTCCTAAAAAATTATCATGATGATGAACATACTACAATGTGATGATATTGTGAGCCATTGATTGTACATCATGTATGGAATATTTGCATGTTAAGAATGTTCATGTTTGTATGTTGTTTTGGTTTGTCAATTAAAAAAACTAAAAAAATAAAATTTGAAAAAAGATTCAAGCTTTTATGATTAAATTACAGTCTTATTTTTCTAAGACATACAGTTAAAGTAATAAATTACCCACTAAGATTTAAAAATTCATCCTTTTCTTGTTACTTATTTAGAAATGTTTTAGGATTTCTATTATGATTTCTTCTCTGAACCATGTATATAGTTTTTTAATGTGTGTTGCTTTATTTTCAATCATTTGGGGGATTTTCTAGTTTTCTTTCTATCAATTATATCTAGTTTAATTCCACTGTGATAAGAGGTCAATCTATTTGATTTCAAGTTTTTGAAATTTGTTGAGGCCAGCTTTATGGGTGAGGGTACAGTTTACTTTGATTAGTGTGCCATGTGTACTGAAAAGAATGCACACGCTTGTTAGGTGAAGTGCTCTACAAATGTCAGTGAGGCTGGACTGGTTGATGGTGATATCCACATATTCTGTATCATTACTGATTTTTATGTCTCCTTGTTTTATCACTTATTGAAAGAAGCATGTTAGAATATCCAGCCATGTTTGTTGACTTGTTATTTCTTCTTTCAATTCTGTTTAATTTATATTTTGAAATTATGTTATTGGGTGCACACAAATTTTAGATTCTTAGGTTTTCTTGTTGAATAATTATGCTAATCCTTTTAACATAATAAAACATCTCTGTCTCTATGCATCTTGCCTTAAAGTGTACTGTAATGGCATAAAACAAATTACACTTGCTGCCTCATCATCTTGCTTGGCTGGGCCCTAGGTTCCGCCTTTGACTTGCCACAGCTAGCAAGGCTGTACCTCCATGTGGCCTGGATGATAAGAGCTGCCCGCAGCTTCCCCAAATGGGAAAGTCTGCTTACACCTTTCACGCTGCACAGTCTAAAGCTGCCAGTCCCAGCATCTCTGGGAAAGTCCCACTCCTCCCCTCTCGGTCACAATAAAAGTCACAGTCCAGGACCCGTATTTTCTTCTTCTCCCCACCCCCCCACAGAGTCCGAGGTTAGGTCAGCCCCAGGGCCCTCAAATGCTCTCATTCTCCCCTGTCCCCTCCAGGCCCTTTGATCTAGTAAAGTGGTCCGTTCCAGCATCCTCAGCTGTCTGGTTGGCTGTGTTTGCATCTCATACCTGAAGAACTTCCGCTTAACATCTGAAATACATACTTTGTCTGATCTTAATATAGCTATATCAAATTTCTTTGAGGGAGTATTGTGTGTTATAATTTTCTATCCTTTCACATATATTCTAACCTTTGCCTTTATATTTAATATGTGGTCACTGTAAAACACATGGGTCTCAGTTCTCTTTATTTAGCCTTACAACTTTTTCTTTTAATTGGAGTGTTCTGTATTTATTATGTAATTACTGATATAATCGCATTGAATCCTACCATCTTGCTCTTTGTATTGTATTTGTCCCATCTGTTCTTTTCCTTTGTTCCTCATTTCCTGCCTTTTTGTGTGTTAAGTGTATGTTTTTGTATGCTTTTTCTTATCTATTAGCTTTTTAATTATACTTTGTGTGGTTTCCCTAAAGATTTCATGATGTATCCCTAATTTATAACCCTCTATCTTACATTGGTACTTTTACATCTTAATTAATCATGCAATACCTTGCAATAGTTTAATTCCATTTACTCCTTCCCCCACTTTGGAATATTGCTGTCATATAATTTTACTTCTATATATGTCATAAAGCTCACAAACCATTATTTTCTGTGTATGTGTGCTTCAAACAGAAAATACTATTTTCTCTTCACTCGCTTGTTTATTCTTTCCAGTGTTCTTTATTCAGAAATTCAGTGCTTCTACCTAAGAACATTTTCCTTCAACTTGAAAAGATATCCTTTATTATTTCAGGTAGTGCTTCTGCCTTGGGGATGAATTCTTAGCTTTTTTTTTTTAGTTTTTTTTGTCCCTGAAAACATTGCTTTGTCTTCACCTTGAATATATATTTTTTGTATATAAAATTCTACCTTGATATATATTTTTCCCATTTAGCACTTTAAAGATATCATCCTGTTGTGTTTTGGCTTCTGTGGTTTCAGTCGAAAAGTCAACCATCAATTTTTTCTTTTTAGGGCAGGGTATTTTTTAAAATCAATTTTAATATTGCTCCCTTGAAGGTAATGTGCATTTTTTTTCTCTAGCTGTTTTGAGGATATTCTCTTTGTATTTGGTCTTCAAGTCCTTAAGTAGGATGTGCCTTATGTAGTTTTGTTTTTATTTATCCTTCTTGGGATTCACTGAGAGTCTGGATCAATGAGTTGAAGTTTTTCATTTTTGTATTAGAATATTCTTGGCTGTTAACTTCTTAAACATTGTTCAGCCCTTATTTCTGTATCCTCTCTTTCTGTGACCCCAACTATGCTATATTAGATCTTCGACTGTGTTCCACATATTATTTATGCTCTATTCTGTTCTTTTCATTTGTTTTTCTTTGTGCTTTATATTGGATATTTCTAATGATCTATTTTTGAGTTTAGTAATCTTGTCTTCTGCACTACACAGTCGTTTACCAAAACCAATGAGTTCTTAATTTCAGATATTGTATTTCAGTTGTAGAATGTCCGTTTGATTATCTTTATGGGTTCTAATTATTTTCTTTAACACATTTGTCTTTTTTTGCAGAGGCTCCAGAAGATATCTTCCACCAGTGAGGTTTGCCATTTTTTTTTTTTTCTGTTAGGCGGATAAGGTAAAGAATGGATTGCTTTAGTGTAATCAGGGACTGAGTTTGGTTGGGACTGGATTCTAGTTTGGTAAGAGACATTTTACCTCTGGTTTTCCCTGCAAGTTCTGCCTTTTGGAGGTTTTGAGCTAAGCAGCCATCCCAAGCAGGTTTAAATTTGGCAAATGTTTGGAAAATTTGTTGTGGTGTAGACTAGTCCTGTGCTTTGCAAGCCCTCTCCCTCTTATGGGATTTTGTTTCCTAAACACCTGCAAACCTGCAAGATACTTCACCCTTCCTTTCTGGTTGCCCTGTGGCGTTCTGTGGCATTCTGTACCACCCCAGGACATAAGCAAATATGTTTTGGGTGCTTCTAAATTCCAATTGTTACAATAACTAACAACACTGCTAGGTTCCCTGCCCACGTGGGATCTCTTTAAGCCAAGCTGATCGTTAGGGCATATCCAGCTGGTGATTTTCAGCTCATCTAGGAAGGGCTCTTCCTTCTCTGGAATTTTTGTTTATCTAGTTTATCTTGTTGCTTCCATAGTTCTCCAGTGTCCTTAAAATATGATTATTTCAGATAAAAAAAATAATAGGGGGAAAATGTTAAATTGAGTAGATTGAAATTCTAATGATCAATGAAAGGGAGTGGTAAGGGGTATAGGGAAAAATAGGGGGAACAAAGATTAAAATATGTTGGGTAGATGGAAATACTAGTGGTCAATGAGAGGGTGGGGTAAGGGGTATGGTATGTATGAGTTTTTGCGTTTTTTCTTTTTACTTCTTTTTCTGGAGTGATGCAAATGTTCTAAGAAATTATTGTGATGATGAATATACAACTATGTGATGATATTGTGAGCCACTGATTGTACACCAAGTATGGAATGTTCATGTGTTAAGAATATTTGTATTTGTATGTTGTTTTGTTTTGTCAATAAAAATGAAAAAAAAACCCTCAATCATATTATGCACAGAGAGCACAAAAAAATATGATTATTTCAAATTTAAGTGATTTTTGTTGTTACAGAGAGTGTTGATCTTCCTAACCTACTACTTGATTCTGCCTGGAAGCCCAAGTCCCGTTTTGCTAATATTTTATTTAGTTTTTTTTGCTATTGTTGTAGCTTTGTTTTTGCTTCAGTGTCCTTAAGTGAAATTAATTTATGGTGGGTGTTTTTGGTGCAAATCTTGTCAGGTTTCAGTATTATAGTTATTTTATAAAGAGCATTTGAGAAATTTTCTCTTAAAACTGCTTTGGCACAGTTTACATGCCATTGGAATTGCTCCTCTTTCATGGAAATCATCTTGGTCTGGAGCTTTTATTGGCAGAGAGAAGCTTTTGGACAGCCTCTTTGTTTTTCTATGGATATTATTCTATGACATTTTTGGTCTCTTCTGGAGTCAGTCTCAACAAATTATATTTTCTTCTGCAACTGTATCCAAAATAAACATAATACAAACCACATTTATAATTTAAAAATTTTAATAGTCATATTTAAAAAGTTTAAAAAACAGGTAAAATTAATTTTAACAGTGTTTTATTTAACGAAATCATTTCAACATGTAATCAGTTAAAATATTAATGAGTTATTTTTATGTTCTTTGTAAGTCTTCAAGATCTGGTACGTATTTTATACTAATGCACATCTTAATTTAGCAAGCTTCAAGTGCTCAGTAATCATGTGACTGGTGGCAGCTGTACTGGAGAGCTCAGCTCTAGAGCATTATCCTTTTCATCTGCATTTTCAAATTTATTTGAAAATTTATTTTATAATGCTGGGCAAAGGATCTCTACATGATTTGTTTAATTTTCTTGGTTCCTCTGCTGTTCAGATTTATTATATCTGATTTTATATATATTTCTATTTTTCCTTCCTCTTGATTTTATTAGCCAGAAGTTTATATATTTTATTGTTTTTCAGAGAAACAGCTTTTTAAAAATTTTTTGTTGAGAAAAATCTTCATACACATACTTTCTACATATGTTGTACAAATCATTGGCTCACAATATCATCACATAGTTGTATATTCATTACCATGATCATTTTTATAGAACATTCGCATCACTCCAGAAAAAGAAATAGCAAGAAAAAAAAGAAAAAGCTCACACATCCCATACCCTTTACCTGTCCCTCTCATTGACCACTGGTGTTTCCATCAATCCAATTTATGAGAAACAGCTTTTGAATATATTAATTCTTAAATACTAATAAACATATCTTCAGCTATCCAGTTTATTGTACTGTTTTTCCTAGTTTATATTTATGTTGTTTAATTCATTTATTTTTATTCTTTCTGTTTATTAATAAAAGTATTCAAGGCTAAACATTTTCATCCAGCACTGTTTTAGCCGTATAGTCATTGGTACTGACAATAGCATCTCCCTTTTTACCACCTTCTGTTATTCTGTGATATCAGTTTGCAATTTTTCTTTGACTCAGCAGTTGTTTAAAAGCGTGTTTAGACAGAAAGAAAGGGCTTTTTGTTTTCTGATTTTTGACATTAGTCTCCATGTTGTGATAAAGAATGTTTTCTGACCTATTATTGTCTTTTGGAATTTTTGAGGTTTATTCTGTGGTCACTTGAAAATAAGATGACCTCTATTTTCATTTATTTATTATTTTATTTAGTTCTCCTCTAGCCTTGTTAATTTTTTTCCATTTGCCCTATAATAGCTTTGAAGATTTTTCTGTTTGTGTTTGGCATGCAGTTTCACTATCACACAGTTTCACTATGATGTTTCTAGGTGTGCTTTTATTTTTATTATTTATTTATTTATTTGTGCTTTTATTTTTAATTATCCCTTCCCAGGTTTTGGTATTCGTTTTTAACTGAGGGTTCATATCCTATGTCAGTATTGAATCAGACTCCATCATTAGCTCTTTGAATATTGCTCAATTCTTTCTTTATTGCATTGGAACTCTTCTTAGGTACATGTTGGCTCTTCTCATTCAAGTGTTCATGATTCTTAAGTTCTCTCTCATATTTTCCATCTCTTTATTTTTCTGAGCTGCATTTGGGTAAGTTCCTCTAATCTTCCAGTTCGTTAATATCCTCATCAATGGCAAAGAGACTATTCAGTACACCAATTACCTTTCTAATTAAAATTTTTTTCTAAAATTTCCATTTGGTTCCTTGATAAAGGGACCCTGTTCTATTTTCATTCTATTCTTACAGTTTATATTTCTCCTTTTATCTTTTTTAAACTTGTTCAGTGTCTCTTTTATATTGTCCTATTATCTTTAGGTTTGGAAATGCAATTTTTTCCCATTTGTTGCATCTGTGAGTTTTCCCTCATGGTGATTCATTTCTTTAGGCAGTTTGCTATTTCTATTTATCTTCATATTTTTATGGGAGGCCCCCGTACCCTGAATTTGGAGACCAATTCTAGAAAACAGTTTTGTATTTTCCCTTTCCAGGGCCCTTCTGAATTTTGTTGGTGCTGAACTACCTTTTACATTGATTTTGTTGCTTGAGGCCAGTCTGATAGGCAAGTAGCATGAATTCATACTATAGCCAATCTGGCCTGGGTTTTGATTAAACCCAGATCAACCCAAATGTTGATTTCTAGTATTTTTCTCTCTTTGTTTTTTCCTCAAAATCCATGTGGATAGCAAAGTTCCTTGCTGCTTCTCAGGCTGGTGGGGAGAATTTGTTTAGGCTTTGTTTCTTATTTCAAGCCTGGAGCAACATTTTGTGAAACCTAGCACTAGCTCAGTTCTTACTCTTTGTGCACTAGGAACTGGCCAAACTCTGCTTCCCTGTGGATGCTAAACCTGCCACTCCTGACCGATATCAAATCCTAGTTTTCTGTGAGTCCTTCACCTTGAGCTCCTATCATCACTCTGACTTTTCTTGCCTTTGAGTCTGGCTATGAGTTAATTTATTTTCTTGTTATATTTTATCCAGAATTTTTATCAGTTTGAAGTGAGAGTGAGGGATTTACTCACATAGTGAACTGAAACCCATAAATAAAATTTGAAGAGATAATTATTGTTATTAATTACTTACCAAAAAATCAAATGCAACTATATTTTGGAGTAGAATTCAAATTTTCCCTGAATTTTTAAAAATTCAGGGAAATTTTGTTTGAGGCAGAGATTTGGCCCATTTTCGTCCTTCCCTGAGATGATACGTTCGTTCTGTTTTGTCATGGGGTACTTCTGAGGAAAAGTTTGAGAAGCATTGCCTGGAAGTAACCTTGACTGCTGAAATGGAAATCATTTTGTAGTCCCTGATACGTAAATCACTCATCCAAGGTTTGAGGGCACTTGACTGGCTCAGCCGTCTGTATCTACTGTTTTGCAGAGACCTGGCTTAAAATGCCCGAACACAGAGCTTAAAAAATTATTCTCACTCATGGCAAAAGGAGGTTGGAATGTGGGAAGAAAAAGAACCCCAACCAGTATTCCCTGCCTGTGTCCCTCTCTCCTTTTCATAATCACCACTGCCCACAGTTTCTTACCTACACTTTCCAGAAATATTATATGCATAGAAACAGATTTTTCTTCCTTTAACTTTTTTTTATTGTATAACATAACATATACAAAGCACAGATTGTTTCTTCTTTTCCGCACAAATGGGACCATACTATATTCATTCTGCAGATTTTTGTTTTTTACTTAGTGCATTTTGGACATCTTTCAGTATCATTTACATGTAGCTTCGATCTCCTGTTTCCAGCAGCTGTTTATGTATTTCCCTTATATAATGGTCTTCTATTAATAGACCCTGGATTTATTTCCCATGCTTTTGTGATTTCAAACAACACTTAAGGGAGCATACCTGTACAGAAGATATTCATTCGTTTCTGAGGAGGTCCGTAGAATAAATGCTGGGCCAAAGTTTTGTGCAATGAGACCGTTGATGGTCAAGGTTGAACTGCACTCCGGAAATGCTCCAGCAGCACATTCTCTTTTTAGCAGTAAAACCTCCACGCTGTGAGCAAGACTTTAAGGAAACTCCAAATCTGTCTTCTCTGCCTGGGATCCCTAGAAAGTGCAGATATGTTGCCATCTGACATGCCTCCTTCGGAAGCCACACTAAGTGTTAAGGACAACAATTCGGTTTTTGATATCCAGATCAGAGACTGCTTGCTTTTGAGGAATGTGGTTGCTTGAGTGGCTTTTGAGATTCTAAGTGGAGACCAGGCATAAATCAAAGGAAATAAAGGATAATGGGTACTGCCTGCTGCTTGAATGCAAAGCACCTATGCACTGAACTCTTTGTTTTGTAATTTAACAATTATTGTTGATTTTTGGTGAGTGCATTTTATTTGCAAAAAAGAAACACAGAAAATATGAAAATACACAAAGTATATTTAATAAAACAGCTAGGTGGGTCATTGAATAAAGCTAATTAAGTAACATTACTTTGTGGGTGTGAAGTTAACACACAAAGTAGTTAATAAGAATTTTCCAGCACTGAGACAAACACTGTGTAAGTGGGGTATGGCTCTTTTGGTTCTTATTCTTCTACATGTGTACACATGTTGCACACACTATAAACAGGAGTGGTATTCAATGTATTTAACAAGTGGTTTGTGGCTTCCTGTCCAGGAGGCTGGCTTTTGCCATACCTGGTGTTAACCCTTCAGTTTCTGGAGCATGGGATGTCTGGGAGGTCATGACGAGGGCACCTGAGAGTGCCACTTGGTATGTGTCTATTTACCATTGGATGTAAAATGTTTCACTATTTTATCATCTTCTGTGGCCATACTGGTGTGTACTGGCTGATAGCAGCTCCAGCTATGCATGCTCATTTGAATAACTTTTTGTTTCTTCCTCGTTTTTTAATTATGGTAAAATATATATAGCATAAAATTTGCCATTTTAACCATTTTTTAAGCATACAAGTCAGTGGCATTAATTGTATTCGCCATGTGCTACAACAATCATTACCATCTATTTCTCAAACCCTTTCAACACCTGCATGTATTTTTAAATAGAATTAAAATCATATATAACCCAACTATTTGCTACTTGCAAGAGACCTGCTTTATTTAAAACTAAGGAAGCAGAATGTTTGAGTGTAAAAATAATTTTTTAAAAAGATATACCATGCAAACAGTTATCAAAATTCACTGTGA
Source organism: Myrmecophaga tridactyla (assembly GCA_004026745.1). Taxonomy (NCBI): domain Eukaryota; kingdom Metazoa; phylum Chordata; class Mammalia; order Pilosa; family Myrmecophagidae; genus Myrmecophaga; species Myrmecophaga tridactyla. The sequence continues at coordinate 12,988 of PVIY010016029.1, forward strand.
CGTTAATGATTTGTAATTTCCTATTTTAACTGAACGTCATTCCTATGATGAAATATTCTTTTGCATTATTTTTCTGATTATGGCACACTGTGCTATGGAATGCATGTACTATCACCCAATTAGCTAATACAAATATCATTAGACCTTTTGGTTGTTTCTTAGATTTTAATGTTAAAAACACTATTGAATATTCTTGAGTGTGCAGTACTGCCTTGCACACCTATCCAATTCTTTCCTCAGGATTCAGTTTTGGATGTGGAATCACTGGTTCAAAGATTATGTTCATTTTTAAATCTTTTTGCTACATTTGCCAAGTTGACATCTAAGAAGATTGCATGAATTTCTGTTGCCATTAGCAGTGCATAACTCTACTGATGTTGCTTTCCTTTCTACTGTGGGGTATTTCTTTACCATTTTACAAAGCAACAAAAAACAAAACAGAAAAAAAGCAAATACATCTCATTTTTTTAACTTTATTTTTATTTCGTTACTAGTGAGTATTTTTATATTTAAAATTAAAAAATTGATCTGTAAGAGTTCATTATAAAATAAGAATATGGGGGATGCAAGGGTAGTTCAGTGGTAGAATCCTTGCCTGCCATGCAGGTGACCTGGGTTCGATTCCCGGTTCATGCACTGCCCTGCCTCCCTCCCGCCACAGCTCCCCCCACCCCAATCCAACAAATGGTGCTGCAATAATGGGATACTCACGTGGAAAAAGAATGAAATGTGATGCCGGCCATATAGAATACACACACACAAAATAAATTAATAAGAATATCAACCTCGTCATATATGCTGCAGATATTTTTCTCAGTTTCTCTGGGTTTTACTTGAGACTATGTTTGGTAAAGACATTTGACATTTCCCCTTCCCACTCACGCGACAGTGATGACAGAGGGAAGACACCCTCGAGTCTTAACACCTGGAGGCTGAGAAATACTGGGGTTGTCTTGAGTAAAGGCAGAATCTCCTTAGCAAAGGCTCCAGTTAGCAGAATCAGGTAACTGATAAATGTAGTTGGGTACTTTCAGAAGAGATGGGGGAAGTGTGAAGGCTTGTAGGATCTGTTTTAATGCTGCTCCTAATTGCTTCCAAAGCTGCTGGCTATAGCTCCCTCCCTGAAATGTGGCCACTTGTCTAGAGATTTGGGATGAAGACTGTAGTAAATCTTCTAGCCCCATGGAGCATGTTGTTTCCAAATTCTGAGATGGTCAATATGGTCCAGAGCCTCTTATTTTTGTCCTTGGTGACTTCAACCAAGTGGGCTTTTAATAGTTTCTAAAATGCTTCTCTGAACCGAAATGTCACTTTGAGTACCGGAATCTTGGATTTTGTTCTTATCCAAAACACAACCATCTTCAGTCAGCAGGATTTGAGTGGCATGGAATGCAAGCCAGTTGTTTTCTTGGTAGAATCATTATTAAAATGCCTAAAATTCCTGCATTCGTCTTGACACCAGACAGAGAATGAAGCCCACACTCAACACAGAGAATTGGAAAGAACTCCCCTGCAGGGAATTTTTATTCTGAAGATTATATATTTGTTATTGATTATGTTGGCTAGATTTGGGGCATCTCTTTTTTTAGCTAGAACCTCCTGACATTTCTCAAGGCTTTAGGAAGTGCCACAGCTTCTTATTGTGCCCCAGGGGCAGTATCTGAAAAGTCACGGTACTATTCTACTCTTGAAAAAAAATTTTTTTTAAGAGAACTTGAAGGCTTACAGAAAAATCATGCAGAAAATACACAGAGCCCATATACCCACTGTTGGGGGATTGAATCACGTCCCCAACAAAAGACATGTTCAGGTCCCATCTCCTGGTTCTGTGTGTGGGAACACATTTGCAAATAGAACCTTTGAAGATGTAATTTTCAGGGCTCTCTAGGGAAGCAGAACCAACAGGAGATATCTAAATAAATATGAGATTTTATAAAAGTGTCTCACACAACTGAATTTGGATGCATGAGTCCAAATTCAGCAGGGCACGCCATGAGTTGGCAACAATGATGAAGGTCTTCAACAGATTTTCCAGTCAAGTCTCCTCTGAACTGCTGAAGACATCACCTCTCCCTTAAAAGTTTTCAACTGATTGGATTAAACACCTCTCATTGTGAAAGATACTCCCCTTAGTTGATTGTAGATGCAATCAGCCATAGATGCAATCAGCTGACTAATGATTTAAGTCAACAAAATGTCCTCACAATAATGATTAAGCCTGTGCTTTCTTGACCAGACAACTGGGCACCATCATCTGGCCAAGTGAACACATGAACCCAACCATCACAGATGTTATTGGTTAAGGTGTGCCCACACTGAATGAGGGTGGGCCTTAATCCAATATGGCTGTAGTCTGAATAAGCGAAGGAAACTGAATACAGAGAAAAGCCCCAGGAAGCAGCTGGAAGGTAGAAGACAATGGAACCTGGAGAAGAAAGGAGAAGATGCTGCCCTATGCCTTGCCATATGACAGAAAAGCCAAGGAATCCCAAGGATTGTTGGCCGTCCAGAAAATATTGACTCTCCTGGAGGGAGCAAGCCTTCTAGCCTCTGAAACCATGAGCCAATAAATTCCTGTTGTTAAGCCAACCCTTTGAATGATATTTATTTTAGCAGCTGGGAAACTAATAAACCCCTCCTCAAACACATATTTTCACTAAAGTATGGTACCTTTGTTACAATTGATGAAACAATATTATACAATTATACTAAGTATAGTCCACAGTTTACATTAGGGAGCAATGTTTGTGTGGTACAGTCAGTCCTATGAGGGTTTTTTCAAATTTTTCTTTAAATAATATATATATAATATATATATACACCCTAAAATTTCTGCTTCTAACCACATTCAAATGTATAATTCAGTGGTGTTAATTACATTCACTGTGTTGTGCTTCCATCACCACCATCCATGGACAAAGCTTTTCTACCATCCCAAACAGAAACTCTGTACCAATTAAGCATTAACTCCCCATTCCTCAGCCTTACCACAGCCCTTGGTAACCTATATTTTGGTTTCTGACTCTAAGAATTTGCCTACCGTAATTATTTCAAATAAGTGAGATAATACAGTATTTGTCTTTTTTGCAAGGTGGTTTATTTTGCTCAACAAAATGTCTTCAAGATTCATCCATATTATTGCATCTATCAAATTTTCTTTCTCTTTTTTTTGAAAATCTTCTCTGGGTTGAAATTTCCTTTTCCCTCTCCTCTAGTGAGCCATTCCTCCCATCTCTGTTGAGTTTTCCCTTTCATTCTTCTTGGCTTCCAATCTTCTGGGAAAGTCTAGGAAAACCTCTACCACCACCATCCCCTCCCATGTTTCTTAGCAGCCTCCTGTTTGGGGGAAAGAAAGGCTCTCTTTCTTTCTGTTGGGAAGACAACTCACTAGTAGGGGATGATTAACTAGTGGGGAGAAGACTTTCTAGTGGGGGGGGGCAGCTCACTAATGGGGGCATGGTTCTGTAGCAGGGGGACATCTGCTAGTAGGGAATGAATCACCAGAGGGGGACCACCGCTCATTTGTAAAGGGACAGCTCACTACTGGGGAAGTAAAGTAGATTTCTAACCAGAGAAGATTTGGAGAAGACAAGTCACGTTGAGTGTGTTTAGTTTGCAACATCTCCCCTGCCTGTGAACTTTAAGCAACCTGGGATGCAGCTCTTGGGGATACTAAGAAACTTGGGGCCAATGAACTTGGGGCTGGTTGACTAGCTGGCCCATGGTATTGTCCTCTAGCACCTCAACTCTTTCCTTTTCTCTGCTCCACCCTCCCTGGCATTGGACTTACTCTCCAGCTGGTTTCAAGATGGCTGCTGGAGTTCAAGCATTGAGCTGAGAAATAACATCCTGAAGAATAAGGGAGATGCTCTCTTCCTGTGGATTTTTCTCAGGGCATTCCTATACCTGTCTCACTGTATCCCAGTCTATAGGCTTCCATTCCTGTCTTGTTGACCATCACTGTGTTCCAAGCTCACCATGAGAAAATCATTGGGCCCTGCCAATGGAGGACTCTTGGACCCTTCAGTCCATTCCCCAAAGCCCTTCCCTGGGCACACAGCTACAAGGGAGCAGGGTGGACATCGGAACAAAACGGGGCTTCTTTTAAGAAGGAAGACCCTGTGACAACCGCAGGCAGCATCTATAAATACCATTCATGAAGCTTCTGCCATGTTCCAGGACTTGACCCAGGATATTTTGAACACCTCAATCCACCTAAAACCCACAAAACCACATCATTGCCTTATTTTACAGAGGAGTAGACTGTGCTTAGAATCAAGATTTTTGATATTGCAAAACAAACCTTTTTCTAAAATACTGTAGTAACAGAGTTTGCAAGTGGACAGCTCAGGGATATACTGTACTGTCCAGTTGGTGAGGGGAAGTTTAGCTAGGTGCAGTGTGGTACCTTTTAGCAAGGTGAGAGTCTCCCTGTCTTAATGTTTGAGGAAGAGTCCTTGGCCCCTGGGACACAGCCTCTCCCTTGCATGTTTCTTGCATCCATTAGCAAATCACCACCAGCTAAGGCAGGCCAGTTCCTAATAATGAGAAATCTCATATTGGAGGATAAGGTCAGGCACCAACTTTTTTAGATTTGCATGTCTTTCCACCTCCACTCCAGCCCACTCAGGGCCACCCAACAAATGATGCCCTGGAGCCTTGGCATGCAATTAAAAGTGAAGAAATGCTTAATCAAATCATGCCACTTGAAGTGAGTTGGGCTGGAATGAGAAAACTGTGTGGCATTGCCCACAATGGAAATTTACCAGGCTAAATACACCCAGCTTGTTTTGAAATAGATACCTTCATGTTCTGTAAAGTTCTGAGATCTGATTCGAGATATTTAAAAACCTTCCCATTAACAATGATTGCTTTAGGAGAGTACACACACACACACACACACACACACACAAGCACGCACATGCACACACTGCTCCTTCTGCCCCAGACGCTTATATTATGTGCCTGGGAGAAACAAAAAGCCACAGCAGGCAATCCAGGCACCCCAAGTCTCCCTTAAAATTGGTGGAGACTCATGAATCCCTTCTGCTGTCCATTGAGACAGCTCTCATTTAAAAACAGTTTATTTATATTTTTTCCCCTCAAAAATGTCGTGACTAACTTTCCATTCATTATCAAAATATTCCTTTGCCACTAATTTCCCTTGTAGGTCAAAATAAACAAAGCAGAGCAAAGGCTTCTGGCATGGCATCTAGGATTCACTCTGCTGTAAACACAAGAAAATTGTCTTAACGAATCTCCAAGAGCCCTCCCACGAGAATTTCCGGTGCAATGTCTCTCTGTGTGTTAACTCCATTTGACACGGGGTGCAGACAGAGATTACAGAGTGTGGGGGAAAGGGGAGGAGACCGCGGGTCCACTAAGACCTAGAGTCTCATCCTTCAAGGTCCAGTTCTAATTTTCCCAGGCCAGGCCCCTGCAGTGTACTCAGCAGTGTGCATGTAGTGGCGTGATCTGTGCTCTGGGACTGGCTACTGTGTGACAGTGAGAGGTCATTTCACCTCTCTGGGCCTCAACCTCTTAGCCCTGAAAAGAAGCCATTAGATCTAATGAGCTCTAAGCCTCCTCCTGCATTGAGATTCTAGGATTTGAATGCAACAGTGTCTAAATGAAAACAAAGTCACAACACAAAAGAAGGGGAGATTCTTGAAAAAAAATACACGATTTAGTTTTAGGTTCAGGAGTTTGCAACAAAGGGCTTTTCATGTGTGAGTGAAGTATTTCATTTTCAAAAGGCAGAATGCAAGAAAAGTAGGTCAGAAACCAACTCATCCAAGGCTTCCTTTCTAGCAGCACAGCTGAGTACTTGCCCTGAATTGCCAGAACATAGCTTGCAAATGGAAGGTCAGAAAATGGGTCTGGGATGTCCCTTCTCCATTGCCCAGAGTCAGGGAAGAACTCCTAGCCTTTTAGCTCAATGTCCATTTTATGACCTAGTCTGTATGACTCTCTGGGGGATTCTGGGCTATTAGGGCAGATGATCAGAAGTCATTTTTTGCATAAGGACCCCAGTCCTCCTTGGAGAGATGTCAAGGGGACTGGGAGTGGTTGTGGGGATGACTCTCCTGACTAAAGAAAGGAGCAAAAGTCTTGAGAGAGATTCAGCTTAAAGTAAATCAGAGATAAAATGCTGACTTGTCCTTTGGGAGCAAGCAAGAGACAGATGTGGCTCTGCCAACATCTCTTAAGGTCCCCTGGGCTAGTCTCCTGAGGATGTGTTCCACATATATGGCAGGGATGCAAGGTGGGAAGAAGAGACATTGTTGGGAGAGGCATGCCCCTTCAAGGTTGGTCAAAAGGAAGCATCACCTCTGCTGGGGAGACTGCCCTGTCTGGAGTACCCTTGGGGGTGGCAGTGGCCAGGTGGCCAAGCTACCTGGAGACTACTGACTATAAGGTTCTGTCTGCCCTGGGATTGGGAGGGACAAACATAGATGTAAACGCCAACTGTCCAGAACTTGGAACATCTTAGGAATTTGGAAAGAAGAGGGTATGTGAGGGGACTGCAGGCTTGGATTTCCAGTATTAGTTCCAGATGGGAGCTGAGAATCCAATGACACTGGTAGCTAATAGCTGTGCCCTAAATCAGAGTGGCTTAGGGAAATAAGGATGATGCTTACAACACTCAAAAAGTCACCTTGTTAATTGTGGCTCCTAATTCAGGTCAAAAGATGGATGCCTGGCTGCTGTACCAGTTTGAAGGGAAATGAGGAAAATGAAGACCCTATGACATTTTCTCCCATAAATCTAAACTTATAAGACTTCTCTATTTTGAGATTATGGCTTCTCCAGTTTTGGTGCTTAAAATGTCCTTTTTTTAATGCAATGGTGGCAATAGACAGTAGGATTTTAAAAAATGTCCTTATTTGACAGAATAAAAAGTTGGAAAATCTAGTTGATCCCTGCAGTCAGTTCTGCTAGTCGTCCCTCAACTTTCCCTTCTCATAATAATAGGAATTTCAAGGGGCATGAAGCTACCCAGCACAAAGCTCACATTTTCCAGTCCTCCTTGGAGCTATGTATGGCCATTTCTCCAAGATCTGGCCAATGGGATGTTTATGGAAGTGCTGCCTGAAAAATCTGGGTCATGACCTTAAAGGGAGGGGATCTGCCTGCTCCTGGCCACTTTCCCTCTTCCTGCAGGCTGTAATGTAGACATGGTGAGGGGTTATCTTGGACTATGCAGATGAAGGCAATACCCTAAGGGTTATGAAGCAACAAGACAGAAGAGCCGGTTCCCAACATAATGGCATGACTCTATCAGCCCAGGACACTTGTGTAACAGGAGAGAGAAATCAATCATTGAAAATTCAAGTCTTTGGGGATAAAATGGACCAGTATTTACTTGATATTTACAGTAATAAGAATAGAGGAAGTCACACATGAATAGAGCAGAGAGAGAAAAGAAGAGGGCCCAGAATAGAGTCTTAAAGAATGGCACTATGTAATAGTTACCCAGAAGAGGAAGAAGCATAGCAGTCTGAGGAGGGGAAGCCAGAGAAGTAGGAAAGAAATGTGGTGTGAGGGAGCCAATGGGTAATCATGTCAGGAAAGATGGGGTGGTAGACCAGTCAGTGCTGCTGAGAAGCTAAGGACAGCGAGGACTAAATGAGATCATTTTGTTTGAAATGTAAGCAAGTAGTGGCCTTACCAAGAACTGTTTCATTGAAGGGATGGAGTGGAAGCCAGTCGGAATGGGATGAGAAATAAATGGGAAGTGGGAGATAGTATGACCATGAAGAAAAGGGTAAGAGAAGGTAGGAGCTGGAAGGAGATGGGGAGAATTCTCTCGCCAATACATACGTTTTCCTTTCTTCCCCTCCCCTTCCCTTTCTCTCCCCTTCCAACTCCTCCCCTCCCCTTCCTTTCCCTCTCTTCCCTTCTCCTCCCCTTTCCCTTCATTCTCCTTTTTTTCTTCATTAATGACCGAAGAATCTAGAGAATTTAAATACTGATGAGAAATATCCAGAGCAGAGAAGAGATGGAAGAAACAGGCCAGAGAAAAGATGATTGATAGCATAAGGCTGCAGAGAAGATGGGAGGCATGACATGCAGAAGCATTTGTGAAGGGACTGGCCCTTGATGGGAGGATGGGGAGCTGGTTGCAAAATTAGGAAGGTTTGTTTATAGATTTGGCGGTGGGCAACTGGTTCTTTTTTCTGAAGTAGAAGGCACAGTCATTTGCTGGAATGAAGGAAAGAGGAGTAGTTGTGGACTTGGTGAGATTGGAGAAAGTTTAAAACATTATTTGTGGAAAGTAGGAATGTAAGATGACCAGAGGAGCACTTTGAGAATCTGATTGCTGGGCAGTGCCTAGGGATGGGCTGAAGGGGGTGACTTTTCTTCAGCAGTGTTTTCCTGGCTGATGGCAGGCTTGGAAATGGTGCACAATTATATTCACCAAGGATTGGTAGCTTGTTATATGAGCAGGATGGAAGGACAGGAGAGGAAGGGAATGCATAGTATTTAAGACAGTAATTAAAAATGAGAGAAAAGTTAGCATAGGAAGCTATGGTCAGAGGATGGAAACTTGGGTTGGAGACTGAGTGGTGGAAGAACTCTAAATGATGGCCATGTCCAGAGTGTGACCACATGAGTGGGGTGTTGAGGTGGGGGAAGGGAGAAGATCACTGGAGACAGGAGGTCAAGAAGTGGAGAGGCCAGGATTTTGGCTGAGCCAGTCTCCAGGATTCTGAATAAGCTATGTGACTTGGGGTGGAAAAGATAGTGAATCAGATGCTAAATACCCGTGGAGTGAGAAAAGTTGTCCAGGAAGTCTAGAGATGACTGAGGCAATGGGAGGGAGAAGATGGCGGACATGAATGACCTCAGTTTTAAAGGAGCAGGTATTTTGATGAGAGTATGGGAGAGAAACGGTCTGTAAGTGACACTGTGGAACAAGAAAGACAGGCCCAACTCCTACCTCCAAGGTGTACAGAGAATCAGAATTAAACAGTTTGCATTTGAGGGGCCATCAGGGTTCAGTTCCAGTGGTTCTCAAGGACCCATCAGGCTGGTTAAACCTGAATCTTTAGGGGGAGTGCCTAACACACAGAGCCCTGTGCTCAGAAGGGCCTCACACTTGGGTTCACACTCTGCTATTGCCATCTTGAAATACTTAACCATTTTTGAAGAAGAGCCCTGCCTTTTCATTTCACACTGGGCCCCACAAATTATGTGGCCAAGTCTTCCTGGGCAGTAGTATCTTTTTAAAAAATCTCTGCTGGGGATTCTGATGTTTGGCCAGGGTTAAGACTCACAAAGTTAAGGCAAAGAGTTGGAAGGAACACTCAAAGAATTGGCTGAGAGTGCAGGGAATTTGCCAACAACAAAGTGAGAGTTTAGAAAGAAGTGTGGAATGGTGTGAGGGGAGGATGAATAGGTGCAGAGGTTCCCACTTAAGTTTATACTTAGGAAGCAGGGGTATGAGCTGAGGATAAACCACAGTGGTTTTCAGGGAAAGGTGAGTGCTTGGGCGTAACAGAATTCTGCAATGGATTTGTGGAGGGTTGGAAATTCCTTACCTTGAAGCTTCTGGAAAGTGCATGAGTACAAATGTGGGCTGGGGCAATGAATAGAAGAACAGGACTCTCTAGTGCTTGGTGGTCTGATCACCCCATTCACTCTGACAGTGAAGGAGGGACCCTCACCCTAAGAAACATGAAATGGTCATACACATGAACCCGACACTGGATGAGGAGATTGACACAGTTCATTAGTCACATATACTCACAACCTGAGGCAAGAGGACAGTGCACGCTACACAACACAGGGCCACCTGGGCATTGTGCTTAGGGAATAGAGTGAACCTACAGGATCTGTGGGATACAGACTTTGTAGTGTCAAGAGGGTGGGGTGCTCCCTGGCTCCCAAAGGAGAATGTGATTGGCTTGTTTGAATAATTCCATGGGCTGGCAGGGATCTGTAGCCTATTATGTTGAGGACTGGATGGGAGGCAATTAGTCCAGCTGATGGGGGAACTAGCCCAGTGGCAAGACTTTTCCACTAGGTGGGGGCATATCTGGGAAGAGAAGGGGAGCTCACAGCTAAGCTTTAGATGCACTGGGAAGCTCAAAGATGTCAAGGGAGCAGTTGAAATTTTAGGTGTTATAATGTAGTGGGGTCTGGTGTTAGCAACCTGAGCACAACTGCTTTGGGCTGGTGCACTGTGTGGCTGTGCTCCTTATTGATACTGGGTGGTTGGGAAAGTCTCCAGGGCTTCTCCAAGATGATGGTCCCATGGAGGTCTAGGGTTGGGAGCCATCATTGCCTAGATGGAACATGGAATGATGCCAGCTTCAAGTTTTGGAATGCCCAGAGAAACTTACTAGGAATGTGGCATGTCCATGAGAATCTTGTTTTCCTCTGGGAGTCTGAGAGGATGTGAACTTTGCTGAGGAAACCAAGACATGGCTCTGAGAAGAGGGGGTTCCCGAGAGGAATGAGCCATAAACACAGGCGCCATGGGGTCACATCAATTAAATGCTGGTTGTTTTTCTAAACAATGAGAGATAAGAGGTGGTAAAATCTTCTCTCAACTTAAGCCTTTTAGTGTAATATTTGTTTTTAAATCAACTCACACTGGGCCAGGCCAGGAGGAGAAGCTTGGTATACCAGCTGCTCCACCCTGGGAGGTGCTTTGTCCAGTTCCTACCCTGAAGGTGCCAGGCTGAACTGGGGGCATCTGAGGCTCCTGTGACCCCTCCAGGAAGGATGTCTCCCTGAGGACAAAAGAGGAGCCACCCAAGAGGGCCTCATCTCTTGTGCTTTAAGCCATGGTGAGGGGAGCCGCAGATACCCATGTCGCCCCCTCCACCAAACTCAAATATAGCTGAGTGGCAAGGAGAGGTTGGAGGAGGCTGTCTGACACAGGACACTGAGCTAGAGCAAATCCAAGCTCATGCTATTTTAGGTGCAGCTGGGGAATATGGGTGACAATTCATCTAGGTACATTTTCATGAGCTTTGCCCCTCTTGCTTGCTGATTTCCAGCCCCTCATGGCCCAGGTGAATCTGTTTGTGTTTCTACAACAACATTGAACCTGAATCAGCTCCATGGGAAATGGACACATAGGTATCTGTTCTCATGGGAGAAGGTCAACACATGCCTTCCATCTGTCTTCTTGGTTCAACAGCAGGATCAGGCAGCCTCATGGGAAAGGCATGGAGCATGCTGGAGTAGTAGACATAATTTCCAGTGAACACAGGCCACTTTGGATATTCACTCTCACAGAAGTGTGCTAAAATTATGCTTGGGTCACCAGCAAAAGCCTCACTGCTCTGAAAAAGTCTGAATCTGCATTCTAACTCCACCAAGGATAATATGGTCAGGACAATCTGTCTTGCTGGTGAGTTGGTTGGGTTATTGGCAAGTGTGATGCCCTTTGGCTCCCCAGCCTTATTACTCAAGTTTCCTTAAACCACCATTGGAAAGGATGGGACCCCCTCCCTCTGCTGAGTAAACTTTATAGAACACCACAAAGAAGCTTCCATCTGCTCTTGACTTCAGGTTCACACTGTCACATATCTAAATATACTGTGTCAAAGTGTCCACATAAATTTGAGCATTGTGCTTCTCACCCTTAATTCAACCCTGTGCATGTGCAGGAGTGTGGGAGTGGGGGTGGGGCTCACTGCTCATCCCTCTGAGTGTCCTATGGGGGCATCTTTGTGTCCTCACATTTCTCAAACTTTCCTCTGAGATTCCCCAGATCTATGAATCTTTCCCTCTTCCCTGAAACTCCTCATTCTCCTTCATTCCTTGGCTGAGAACCTTCTTCCAACCTTTTCCTTAATTTGGAATTCTTCAACCTTCTTGCTTTGATGGCTCTTTCCCACTCACTTCTACTTTTGTGGAAGATGGGAGTGAGGTTCAGATTAGAAAAGTGGAGGAGGAGAGGAAGACAAGGGATTTGGACTCTGGAAGACAATTGACCATCTACTGATCCCATCCTCCCCACCTGGTCAATCCTGGGTACTTAAACTCCTGCACTTCAAGGGTTAATTTCTGAATATTTGCAGAGCCTGTGGGGCCTAACTTGCTAAAAGAATGTGTCTCCTCAAAAACTTTGAAATTCTTTAAAAAGTCATTGTTCTGGTTTGAAACTGTTGTGTACCCCAGAAAAGTCACTTTCTTTCAATTCTGATCCAATCTTGTGGGGATTCTATAATCCTGATTCAATATTTTAGGGTTGAACCTTTTAATTAGGTTATTTCCATGGATATGTGACACACCCAATTGTAGAAGCAACCTCTTTATTAGATTATGTCCATGGAGATGTGACATATCCAATTGTGGGTATGATCTTTTGACGAGATAGAGATGTGACTCCACCCATTCAAGTTGGGTCTCAATTAGTTTACTGGAGTCCTTTAAAAGGGAAGACATTTTGGAGAAAGCCCAGAGTGGACACAGACAGATGTTTGGAAATGCAGAAAGAAAATGACCCTGGAGAAACTGTTTGAAACAAGAAGCCAAAGGACCAGGAGACACCAGCAATGTGCTAGCTGACAGAGGTGTTTCAGATGCCATCGGTCCTTCTTGAGTCAAGATAACTTTCTCTGGATGCCTTAGTTTGGACATTTTTATTGTCTTATACATGTAAACTTATAACTTAATAAGTCCCCTTTATAAAAGCTAACCCATTTCTGATCTATTGCATCCTGGCAACATTTGCCCAAAACAGTCACCTTCCACTGCTCTCTGTCCAAATATGTTTTTTTTTTCCCCTTCACTGCAACAAGTTGGGGGAAGTTATCCTGCCAAATTCTCTGCCTGTTGGAACTCTTTGTGACCTTGCAAAGTTGAGAACTGGCTCCTTCCTCTTCTTGTGTGGGAAACTCCACTGGCACCTGTTCATGTGGGAATTCCTCTCCAGCCACCATCTCACTCAGCATATTGGGTAGCTCTGTCACACTTCTATAGGAACTTGAGTTGATCCCTCTGCCATAGAAGCCAGGCCTTTTCCTGGCCTGATGTCATGGCTAAGTTCATGTGTCAACATGGCTAGGTTACGGTGTCCAGTTGTTAGGCCAATCAAGCTCTGTCCAGATGGTTACTGTGAGGGTATTTTGAGGATGGATTTGCATCTACAGTCAGCTGATTGCATCAAAGCTAATTGCATCTGCAATCAACAAAGGAGATTGCTCTTAGCAATGAGGGGCATCTCCTCATCCAATCAGTTGGAGATCTTGAAGCCAGAATTGAAGATTTCAGCAGTCAGAAAGAACTCCTGCCTCTAGTCCAGTCAGCTAGCTTCTCCTGGGGAATTCAACTTCAAATTTATCCAAGTTTCCAACTTTGGCCTGTCCTATGGAATTTGGACTTGCCAAATCTCATGGAGCCAATTTCTGTAATAAATCTCTTAATATTGACATATATATAAAGCAAAAAATATACCTATATACACAAACATATATATATGTCATATATATATGTCCTTTCGATTCCATTTCTGTGAACAACCCTGACTAACACACCTGGTGAACTGACTACTTTGTCCCTTTGTCACTAAAGGCATTTTCTTGTCCAAAATGTCTCTGATGTCTCAATGGGCTCTGGCTGACATCCAAAGGGTGGTGGGTGTCCTACATCTACCTGCAGACCCTACCTAAAATCAAAATCAGTGGTTGCAATACCCTTCTGATGGTGCACCCGATTTACAAAGTTGGGGGGGCACATGCTCCCCATATGTTTACTTACAAACTGTGCATTATGTAAGTTATAAAACATACTTACAGTTGAGGTTAAAAAGGAGGAACAGGATGAAATGTACAATGTCATAAGTGTCGTTAACTGTGGTAGTTTTGTACTAACATTTTACATGTCTCGCAACATAATATGAATTTGGATTTAAAGTTCATGGCTAATGTAGATTTCTTATTAATTGTCAATGGTTTGGGGCTGACTTCTTATTAGATCTGATCAACTCACCCGAGTTTTGATTTTGTGACACAGCTGAGGAGAAGCTTGCTTGTACTAAGGCTGGGAGACACGTCAGCTGTCTCCTCTGCCTTTTCCTCTTGCTCTCTGGGCTTGTGTGGGCAGTATTATCAGCAATCAGTTTGTTTGTTTCGGCTGGTGTGGTAGTTAAATTTGGTTGTCAACTTGGCCAGGTGAACGTGCCTAGTTCTGTTGCTGTGGACATGTGCCAATGGTACGTGAACCTCAGCTGTTGCTCATTACATCTGCAGTCGGCTAGGAGGCGTGCCTGCTGCAATGAATGATGTTTGAGTTAATTGGCTGATGCTTAAATGAGAGAGCTCAATGTAGCACAACCCAAGCAGCTCAGCATACCTCATCTCAGCACTCGCAGCTCAGCCCAGGCCTTTGAAGATGCAGAAAGAAATCACCCCGGGGAAAGCTGTTGGAACCCAGAGGCCTGGAGTGAAGGGCAGCAGAGACCATCCTGTGCCTTCCCACATAAGAAAGAACCTCAGTTGAAAGTTAGCTGTCTTTCCTCTGAAGAACTAACAAAATAAATCCCCTTTTATTAAAAGTCCATCCGTCTCTGGTGTGTTGCATTCCCGCAGCTAGCAAACTAGAACAACTGGTAATCCTAAAACTACGTTTCTGTAATGAGAATTGATTGCGTTACTCTAAATCTACTTACCTGGGGGCCTGGGGGCTGTTTGCTCTTCAGGGCCTTGTCTCTTAAGTGTGGACTCCCCTCTTCCCTCAGGAGACTTCAAATCCTGTGTGTGAGAAACTGAATGAGAGGACCTCTGAATACCTTTAGCGTAAATATTAGCAAAGCTCATTTTTTCTTACATTTTAGATAAAAATAAATAGAAATAGAAGTTCTAATGGCTTCTTCTCCTGAAGGGGTCTGTGTCCTTTTCTTCAGAGACCGTTGCCTCATTAGAGCCGTCCCTACTCCTCCCCTCACCAATGTTCACACTTAGGATGGAAGCTGGGAGTGGGGAGAAGTTTTGGAGTTCGGCAGAAGATTAGTAAAACGGTTATGAAGATGGTTGAGTGGGCGCCAGTTAGCTTCTCTCCCTTGTTCCAAACCTCGGAAACAGTAGAAAAGATGTAGTTTTAAGTGAAAACATAACTGCACTCAAAAGCAAGAAGGGAGAAGACAGTTTGGTAGTTCTTTAGAAAGCTAAATATAAAATTACTATATGACCCAGCAATTCCTCTTCAAGATATATACCTGAGAGAAATGAAAGCGTATGTCCAAACAAAAACTTGAACACAAATGTTCAAAGCAGCATTATTCACAATAGCCAAAAGATGGAAACTACACAAATTCCATCAGCAGGTGAACAGTTAAAAAAAATGCGGTACATCCAAACAATGGAATATTATTCAGTTTAAAAAGGAATGAAATTCTGATACATGCTACAACACAGATGAACCTTCAAACATGCTAAGGGAAAGAAATTGGGCACAAAAAGATAACAAATTGAATGATCCCTTTAATATGAGATACCCAGAATAGAGACAGAAAGCAGTTAGTGGTTGCCAGGGGCTTGGAGGTGGGGGAAATGGGGAGTGAAAGCTAATGGGTCTAGGGTTTCCTTGTGGGGTGATGAAAATGTTTCAGAATTAAAGAGAGGTGATAGTTGTATACCTTGATGAATGTAATTGATGCCTCTAAATTGATCACTTTCAAATGGTTGATTTTATACAATGTGAAAATTACCCAAATTAAAAACAAACAAACAAAAAAGCAAGAAGTTGAAGTCTTGGGGGACAAGAGGCCATGGGGACTCCATGACCAGGGATGGCTTAATTCACAAGGCAGGTACACTCTGTGATGGGAACTCAGGCTCCAGGGAAGCAGCCCCTGGAGAAAGCACTGAGTTGGTCCTATCCAGTGTAACAAAGACCTTGCAGTCAACTTGGGCAGCTTCCATGAAGCTGGACACGTGAAAATCCTAGCAACGCTGTGGATTCCTTTTTTTATTTGTAATCACGTAGCTCATTTCTGTCTACTGTTCAGAGTTCTAGGGCAGAGTCAACAGAATAGTAACCCCAATTTTTAAGGCTTCTTCACATCTTCTCTGTTTCACTTCAAAAACCTCAAAATCTTCAAGTTCCTTCTCTTTTCTATGGAATGCAGTTAATTGACATGGAATGACTATAATCTCTGGAGGAGAAAAACATGCTTACTGGGTAAACAACTCCTTCTCAAAAGAGCTGCAAAAAGCAGATTATGTGCAAATTCAGAGAATGCTTTTCGATGCCAAGCTTTGTTGGATTTGAAAGGTCCTGTCAAGTTTCAGATTCACAGCTTGACATTTATATGGTTATTTATGCCACTTATTAATTATCATGTGTTGGTGGCAATCTAATTATGACTGCTGTATTGGCTTGCCTTGTGAACAGCAAAAAGAGGTTGCTTTGCAACAAGAGCCCACCCTGAGATATTCTTCTTGAACATATCTGAAGAAGGATGGGTCAATTTCTTTGCCATTTGTTCTTTTTGTTCTCCCACGTTCTTGAAGCTTTCACCCCAAGAACACCAGCTGCTGAGCATTTCTGCTGCCCTGAGTCCAGAAAGCAGCAGTAAGATCTTCTCTTGAAAACCTGCAAAGCTGCTGTATGTGCAACCACTTGAATAACCTTTGTTTCTAGGAGATTCTGAGGCAAGCAGATGGCAGCTCTGGGTTTCTTAAGGTGGTTCAGAAAGGTAGCCAGAGTAGGGAATTGTGAAGAGCTAAACCTGTTTTTGAGAAACTGTTTTAATTTTTGATATTAAAAAAAAAATTCTTGAGCCATGATTTTCAGCTTTGTGCTGCAGTACAAAGAGAAGGCAGTATTCCAAAGGCCTGGCCTCTCTATACAGAGCTAGATGAAACTTTACTCACATTTTGAGAATCCCAATGATAATGTTCTCTCCACTTTCCCTACCTTAGGGTGGCATGGGTCCAGAGTGACATGGGTCTGGGATGCCGGACTCAGTAGGACTGGGTAAGACTGGGTGGCAACAGAGAAGTAAAGAGTCCTGAGTTCTTGGCTCAGAACAAATTCCCCTGGGCTCTCCAGCTCCAGGGGAGTTTATCAAAGGGGTATTGGATTCTGACATTTTCCAGGAAAAGCAAAAAGAATAAGGACACCATATTAGAAAACAAGTACTACACTGAGTTGCATGACACTCTGCACAGAACCCACCCTAGCCATTACCAGGTTGGGAAAAGCTTCATCTCACACCCACGTGGTTTTACTGGCCATCGTTGTCCTTCTTTCTGGCTTTATCACTCATTGCTGTAGGGAAGGGGAAACTGAAATGTATCCACATTTTGCCACCTCCTTGTAAGTGACCCCTTTGGCTGTTTCTCACTTTTATAACATCTTGAATTCTCACTTTCCTTAAGCTAAGATGCTATTTGCCACAGAAAGCAAATCTGTTGCTTTGAAACTGGGTGGCCATTGTAGCTGAGGTGGTTGAATCAGGGAACAGCTAGCTATCCAGAGTTCTCCCAGAATCCACTTGTTCACAGCCCTTCACACTGTGCCAGCCAATGGGCTTTCTAAAAGGAAAAAAGATGAGACAAACTCAAGTGAATGCCCATACAAATACACTGAACTGACTTCTGAAAAAGGTGCAAAAACTATTCAATGGAGGAAGACTAGCCTTTTTTAACAAATGGTGCTGGAGCAGTTGGACATCCCTAGGCAAAAAAATGAAGCTTGACCTAAACCTTGCACCTTATATAGAAATGGACTCAAACTGGATTATGGACTTTGTAGGAAAATATAAAACTTTTAGGAAAAAACACTTTCTTGAAGAAAGTCTTCAAGAACTAGAGCTAGAAGAAGAGTTCCTAGATCTGAAGCCAAAAACATCCATACAAAATTGATAAATTTGACCTCATCAAAATTAAAACCTTTTACTCTGTGAAGATACTGTGAAGAAGACGGAAAAGTCAGCTACAGACTGGGGAAAAAAAGTTGCAAAATGTATGAAGAAATTTCCAAACTCAACCGTGGGAAAAAGCCCCAACCCAATTAGAAAATAGGCAAAAGACATGTACAGACATCCCACTGAAGAGGATATGAGATGGTAAGCAAGCACATGAAATGATGCTCAATGCCATTAGTCATTAGGGAAAGGGAAATTAAGACCATAATGAGATATCACCACACAACTATGAGATGGCTGAAAGAAAAACTAGTCATCATACCACATGCTGGTGAGGATGTGGAAAAACCGAAATACTCACGCATTGCTGGTGAGCATGTAAAAATGGCACAGTCACTCTGGAAAGGGTACAGCAGTTTCTTACAAAACATAACATACCTTTACCAAATGACTCTGAAATTGCAGTCTTAAACATTTATCCTGGTTTCTTAGGATGGCTGTGACAAATTACCACAATCTTGGTGGCTTATAAGAATAGAAATTTATTTCTCACAGTTCTGGAGATCAGAAATCTGAAGTCAGGGGTCGCCAGGGCTATGCCCCCTCTGAAGGCTCTTGGGGAGGATTCACCTTAGTCTTTTCCAGCTTCTGGTGTCTCTAGGTGTTCCCTGGATTGTATTCGTATTCTTACTGCAATGGTTTAAGGCTTTTGTGATATTGTGATGGAATGAATGTATTTTGCATTTGGAAAGAATTTGTCTTTTGGGGGTCCAAAGAGTGGAATGTGCTGAGTTGAAGCTGCTATGTTCTCCAGAAAAACCATGTTCTTTTAATTCAATCTCATGGTGCAGACCTCCTGATTAGGTTGTTTCTATGGGGATGTGACCCTGCCCATTCAAGATGGGTCTTAATTCTTTCCTTTAAGCACTTCATGAGGGAGAACTCAGAGCCAACAAGAGAGCAGAGAGATGAAACCAAGACACAGATGTCTGGAGATGCAGAAGGATCTGAGAGAGCCGTCTGAACCAAGAGGCCAGGAGAAAAGGACAGCGGTTGTCACTAAGAAACTTTCCATGTGACAGAGAAACCCTAGATGTGATCAGCCTTTCTTGAGAGAAGGTACCCTCTTCTTGGTGCCTTAATTTGGACATTTTCATGGGCTTCAGAACTGTAACTTGTACCTTAATAGATTCTCTTTATAAAAGCCAATCCATTTTTGGTCTATTGCATTCCAGCAGCTTTAGCAAACCAAAACACTGTCACTGAGTCTCTGCCTCCATTCTTTACATGGCCTTCTCCTCTGTGCTGGTATCTCTTCTGTCTCTTACAAGGACACTTGCCACTGAATTGAGGTCCCGCCTGGATTCTCTAGGATGATCTCCTCTTGAGATTCTTAATTACATTGGCAAAGTCCCTTTTTCCAGGTAAGGTCACACTCCAACCTTAGGAGTTAGGACGTGGACATACCTTCTGGGGGCCACCATTCAAGCTTCTACACCATGAAATACTACTCAGCAATAGGAATGAATGGACTATTGACCCAACCTTTGGATGAGTCTCCAGGAAATAATGCTGAATGTAAAAAGCCAATTTCCAAAGTATGCGTACTGTATGATTTCATTTATAAAAGACTCTTGAGAGGAGAAGATTTAGACATAGAGAACAAATAGTGATTGCCAGGGGTTAGGTTGGGAAGGAGGAATCTTTGTGATGAAACTGTTCTGCCGTTATATGAATCTACACACATGGTGAAATTGCATAGAACTAAATACACACATACACATGGGCGCATGTGCAACTGGTGAAATCGGAGAAGGTTGGTGGATTTTATCAGTGTCAATTTCCTGGTTGGGATTTTGTACTATACTTATGTAAGATGTTATTATTATTGGCGGAAACTGGGTGAAAGGGATCTCTCTGTATTACTTCTGTTGACTGCATCTGAATCTACAATTATAAAAAGCTTTTTGTAAAACTATTCTTAAAAAAATTAAGTAAATGCAGACACTGAGAACTGGGAGGCAGTGGCAGCAGGACTGGGCCTTTAGAGCGCTGGAGACACACACCCCCGATGACCTTGGAACTAAGGTGGGCAGAGCCTTTGGCAGACAGGTGAATTAATAATAGCACCACTTTTATTAACCTCTTCATACAGTCCCGGGGCTTTGAGGAACATTTTCTCCTGTAAGCCTCACGGCCATCCTCTGGGGTGGGCAGTGTGGTAGGGGGAAGGTCAAGTGTGTGATGATAACACCTACTGTATACAGAACACACTTACGAAGGGCCTGGGGTGTGGAAGGGGCGTGTAAGGCACCATCTCACTCCCTGTAGTAGTAGGATGGGGTTCACCTTTCCTCCTAGGGTAGGAAGGCTCCCGGGGGTCCATGGCAGGGAGGCAGAGGGTTGTTGAGGCTCCAGCCCTGACAATCCCGCTGGAGGCAGAGATTAGGAGTGTGAGGTCCAAGAAAAGGAGGAGGGCAAGGCGGTGATGGGTGATGGGATTCTCTTCGGGGGTCTTGTTGATTAGCCCATCAGTGGGATGTTGCTGGCTAAAGAGAGGACAAGGAAAGGGGGGAGGGGAAAGCAGAAAAGGAAGCCAGAAGCAGGGTCTAATAGGGACATTTTTGAGACACAAAATGGGAAGGGCAGGAGTTTGAAATCTGGGACGCATCAGTAATTAACCTAAAAGGCTGATTTACTTTGAGACTTAATATAGATGGAAAATGACAGAGAAGGTGGTGGGAGTGGTTTTTCCTGGCGCTATGCCCATTTCCCCGCGTTTATGACTTCTTAAATGATTTCTCTCTCTTCCAAGCAAATTGTTTGGGCCCCAGTCTGGGGCACTGGCTGTCGACTTTGGCAGAGATAGGGACTCCCTCTTGTGGGCTCCGGGGGGAACCACCGGGCGCTCCCTGGCCAAAAGGAAGAGCCCCCCGGGAATGCCCCGCTGGGACGTCCAAGGATGAAGGGCAGGCGGATCAGGAAGTGGAGCCTCTGCTTGGCCCTTCCTTGGCTACTTTAGACCAAAAAGAACTGACAGGCCACCTGCAAATCCGGGGAAGCAGCTGTGGTGGGGCCGGGTGCCTGGCTCTGGAATCCTAGGACTGCTGCCTTGGAGAAAGGGACAACACATTTGGAAAAAGCGGGCTCAGGGGTGATTTGTCCTTCTGCGTCCTCATGTTGTGGGCAGCCAGCCACAGCCCATCCGGTCCGAGATTGCAGTGCGGCAGCCCATCCCACGGCTCGGACCACGGCTTCTTTACCCGGATGAGCTCGGCCACGGGAAAGACGGCGGTGCCCTGGAAATACCTGCGGTGGCCTGGCCCCTCGGATGCAGGACGAGTGATGACAGTGACCTGCTGCGGGCCGCGGCCACGACCCGCCATCTCTTAGCAGGCGGTGAAGGAAGGAAAGCCAGCACGGGGGGCTCGGCCGGGAGAGAAGGAAGGTTTGCAGAAGGAGCAGGCCCGGTTGGAGCTTGAGGGAATCAGATTAGATGCCCTGTCTGGGAAGCAAGGCCTGGATTTACTGCCCTGCCCGTTAAGGGCCCGTGGCCCCCTTTTCTTTGCTGACAGTGGGTTGCTGCAGGGCAGGTCGGGTCTGCCTCGTGGGCTTCTCTTTCCAGCGGCACCCGGCCGCCCCTTGCAACCCACGAGGGTGGGACAACTGAGTAAGGATCAGGTGCCACCCGTCTTAGCAGCCGCTGCCCTGAATCCCAACCTAAGATGTTTTAAAACACCTCCAAAAGCTTTTTTTTAAGTTTTAAAATTTCTTATTTCATTGCACTATTGCAAAAATAGGACAATGGACAGCTATCTTCCTTTCATTTACTTGTAAACATCACCCCATGTGGGTTCACTTGCAAGCTCTCTTTGGTGTTTAATTTATTTGATAAAGGTTTGTGCGTAATATATTTATATTTAACTTAGAAATTTAATGTACAGCATAGTATTAGATACTATATATTATTATTTAAGAATATTATTCATTGAGATTATCTTGCAGATAACATAATCCTTCATCTCCTAAATGCTAAAAATAAGGACATTCATCTTTAGAATCACAATACAACGATTAAATCCAGAAATGGCAACACTGACACAATGCCGATGTATAGTGCATATTCAAACGCCAGTGTTTCCCAAATGTCCGTTATAGTAATTTTCCTTTTGGGTCCCAAACAAAAACCTTTTATCCTTGGTGTCAACAGTTGTTGAACAAGTGGATTCACCTATAAACACACACACACACACACACACACACACACACATTTAAGCTTCATTGCAGAGCACACTTCCAGTCGAAAGAGGATTTCATTTATCCGTTTATCTATTGATTTCTCTTTTTATTTATTTGTTATTCATAACATCATATATTATTATTATTAACAAACAAGATATTTTTATTTACTTATTTATTTACTCATTTACTTTTTAATTAAAAATATTTTTATTGAGAAATATCCATACACATACAGTCCAACCATATTATATAATCAATGGCTCACAGTATCATCACATAGCTGTGTATTCCTCACCATGATCATTTTTAGAACATATGCATCACTCCAGAAAAAACAGACAAAAAGAAGAAAAAAGAACTCATACATCCCATACCCCTTACCTCTCACTCTCACTGACCCACAGTATTTCAACCAGTCCAATTTTCCCCCTTTACCTCCCCCTATTATTTATTTATTTTTATCCATTTTTTTTTTTACTCATCTGTTCATACTGTGGATAAAAGGAGCATCAGACATAGGTTTTCACAATCACACAGTCACGTTGTAAAAGCTGTATTGCTATTCAATCATCTTCAAGAATCAAGGCTACCGAAACACAGTTCAACAGTTTCAGCTACTTCCCTGCAGCTACTTTATATTTTTGGTGATAAGCTGCCTCCTTCCTTGATGAGGTCTTCTGAACACTTTCCAACAACTGGAAAGAGGGGCTCGGTGGAACTGGGTTTGTAGGGTGGAGGAGCCGGGCAGGAGGGTTCCAATGGGAATATCAGACCTGGCCCCCCTTCTTCCTGCAGGGACATCTCGTGCTCTGATTACCGGTGGACAGCTCTTATTTTTTGACTTACCACCACATGCTTGTGGAATTGGAAAACACAAATCTAAAATGGACGCTGGAGAGCACCAGCTGCTCAACCTTCCCCACCATTTGGCAGAGAAGAAGGCTGGAGTTCAGGGACAGGAAATGATTTTGCCCAGCTTACTTAGAGAGCAGATGGAACAGGGCTCAGTCTGATCTTTTTTTCAGGCCATCTAGCTGTTTCACAGACATCCGAGTCTGGGGAGCAGGGAACGCAAGGAATAAAGAGAGAAAACATATTCCCCTGGCAGAACGAGAAGCAGGAGCAGTGAACATGTTTATCAGATCAAGAAGCAAAGCTCTGGGGTGTGGACGTAGCACCATGACATGGAGCAGCTGGAGGCTCGTGACTTCTGAGCGGGGAATGGGTCTGCATTGAAGTGGCTCCTAATTCTTGGTGCTTTCAAAGGGTCAGCCCGGCAGGCTGAGGGCTGGGTGGCTTTTGATGCCCCCTTGTCCATCCCAGCTTGTAACTGCCCTCTGCTTGGGCATTTTACTTCATTTGGCTTTCTCCCTAGGATTGGACTTCCTTGGGAGGAACTTGCCAGAATCTGCTCTTCTCCTTGCTTTCTAACTCACCCAGGGGTGGAGGCAGGAGCTAGATGCTCAACATGAATGAGGAATAACTTTTAATGTCTTCATTATTCTAGCTGTAACCAATAATCATTTCATACAATGTGCTTTTTTTACAGGACTAAGTCATTAGATGAAAAGTTACAAACCATCAAAATAGGAGTTTTCCGCCAAGAGCCCCACTGCTCGGGGTTGGACTAGGTTGCCTGATTTATGGGGATCCCTTCCTCTGGGAATGCAGAACCACATGCCAGCTGCGGGGCTTCATTCTTCCCGAAGGCAGACTGGAAGGGAGCTGGTCCAGGCCGCATCTGTTTTGCAGATTAGGAGACATAACACACAAAGCAAACTATTGTGTTCCTGCCACTTTTGTGGCTCACGATGGCCCAAGCAAAGTTATTATGGCTGAGTGTTAACATGCAGTAGATGGAACTCATTCTTCCTTGTTCTTTTTGAAAAATACTTGAACAACCTATTCAAAAGTCCATGACTGCTGAGATGGAAGTTTGAGCAAAATGATCACCCCTACCCCTTTCCCAAGGTATATTTTTTGTTTTTATTTGCAACAACAAACAACATTTGTTTTATTTGCAACAACAAACATTTATTGAGCTTACTCTAAATCGTCACTGTAATCCATGAAGTAGTTCCCATTTTACAGATGGGAAAACTGAGGCTCAGAGAGGTTAAGTAATGTGGCCAAGGTCACACAATAATTAAGCAGCAGAGTCAAGGTTCTAACCCACAGAGTCACTGGCCTCATAGTCCTCATTCTTAATGGCCATACTTTATTTTCCCTTAACAAATCCATCATTTTAAATTGGTGTGTGGTAGAGGTGTGGGTGGGTTTGGGTTGGAGGGTTCCTAGGTGAGTTTCTGTGGGATATTCTCGGCTCAGAATGTGTTTTTGTGAGCCCTGGGGTGGGGGCAGAGGGGTTGGCCTCTGGGTGGGATGCCAGCACCGCTTCATCTATGGGGTGAAAGGGGCAGGCCACCTCTGCAATGGCCTGCCTCCTGGTGCTCTTGCCCTCATGTCGTCCCCTCTCCCTGGTGTGGGATAAACTTACTGACTTACTTATAACAAATAGAATAAGGCAGAAGTGAGGAGATGTCATCCCTGAAATTAAGTTATGAAAAGACTGTGGCGGTGGTCTTGGGTGCTCATGCTTTCTTGGATCCCTCACCCTGGGGGAAGCCAGCTGCCATGTTGTAAGGCAGCCCTGTGGAGCCCATCCCGAGCAAGTAAGGTTTGCCACCAGCCTAATGAGGGAGTGTGAAATTGCACCCTCCCCCACCCCAGGCAAGCCTTTGGATGGAATCCTAATCCTGACTGAGAGCTTGGCTGCAACTTCATGAGAGACCTTGAGCCAGAGGCTCCCAACCAAGCCACATCTAGATTTCCAACTCATAGAAAACTGAAATAAAAATGTGTCTGGTTTTCAGCTGCTAAGTTTGGGGAGAGTTTGTTACACAGCAAGAGATAACTAATACAAGGAACAAATTGGATGCTTATCTCTTCCCACAGATGTTCCCTGAGGTTCTTGGATGGGTTCAGCTTGGCCAATCTGCAGGATTCCATCAGCCTCCACTGGTTTTTCATCCCTCCGGTGCATGGTGTTTCCTGTGTGTGGATCAAGTGTTTTGAAGTTGCCTGATGTCCAAGGGCTGGCAGGAAGGAAAGCTATATCTGGTCCAATGAGCAAGATATGAACAACTGGTCTGGTCATCTAAGAAGTGGCCTCCCTCTTCCAGGCTGAGATTGGTTGAGAATACCAATCTCTAGATGCATCAGGCACCACAGCCACCCAATAACTTTTACCTCGTGCTACCTTTACTCCACCATCTTGATTCCCTCATTGAAAAATGCCTTTCAGCAGAGAGCTTTATTGTATGCACTGCACTTCTGTGTACTCTCTCTTTGGGCTCTTATAATCTATGCACTTAGGGAGCAGGTAGATGAAGAAAAAGAGTGTCTTTGTATGATTTATCAAGTTCATTTACATTTATGAGCTCACATAAAATATTGTAGTTATGTTTGGGTTCAGAGGGATTGAAGGTCCTTCAGGATCTGGGACCCGAACTCAGATAAACAAAAGAACGTTCCAAGATATTCCCCACATGCTCTCTGCCTCCCAGCCCCTGTGTACCTTCTAGATGCCCCTGTTTCTTGGCCGCCATGGAGGAAACATTTCTGTGTTCAGGAGGAATTGTGTGGTGAGGAAAAGCTGAGGAGTAAGGCATCCCCTCAGAGGGAGTTCTTTAAAAATGTTGAAATGATGTTGAAGAAAAACAGACAGCCACAAAAAACAAACAAACAAAAAAAAACCAATACACAAACCATAAGGCAAAACAAATAAGAACCCCTCACCATTTATATGAGAACACATATTTTCATTTCTCTAAGGTTGTGCCCTGTCTACTTCATGGTGATGTGCAGGGTTAGGAAATGTTCAGTTCTGCTCATGGTCATACCCTACCTCAAGGACAAGGGGCCTGCGATTCTACCCTAGGCCCAAGAGAAGGTCCAGAAAAATCTGGAAGGCAGAGCTAATGACTACCACAGCATGGCTTACTCTTTGTTTTCTCTTTCAGAAATGGACCCTATATTCTTTGAGTACCTTTTGGTAGACAGCGATTCTGAGAGAAAAAGGTGCATAATGTTCTTTATATGATAATCTGGGAACATTACAATCTCACATCACCACATCTGACAGAACTCCACTGCGGTCCGCCTTTCCTTCCACCAACTCAAATTCGGCGGGAACCTGGGAGTGTTCTGATTTTATCTTCACTTTTCTTTTTCACTAAGGCAGAATGACAACCTCTAAAAGTATCCAATGATCTTTCCCTCATTCCCAACAATGGGGCTTTGTCCTCTCAGTTATTGCCTGTAGCTTTGAGACTCATTGATGTGAGGTCGAACCATCACCATGAGTGAACATTTCAGTGCGTCCAAGGACCGAGTACAGGACAGCGAGTAACTTATTCCCTTTCAAAGACAAGCCGGTTTGGCTTCATTTCTGGTTAACTCATCCTTCCTTTGATGTCACCTGTGTAAAAAGAGAGGGTTATTTAAAAAAACTGAAGCATATTTGTGTTCCATTTCTTAAAAGCCATTTGATGCCGTTTTCATTATCTGCCCGAGAGTGTGTGTTTACTTTAGGTAAAATGCAGATCTTATTTTCCTTTCAATGTAAGTCTGATAAATCTAATTAGCTACCTCCCATCTTTCTCATCTGACCTAGCTCTTCATGCATAAACAAATTAGAAAGGAAACAGCTTAATTTGATGAAGATGTGGTTTTCATCCGGGACAGTGCGTCCAGGAAAGCTGGGCTGTTTTCAGCAGGGATCCGCTATGCACCGGAATATCCCCTGTTTGGGGAAGGGAATCTCTTATACAGAAAAAGATGTGAGTCGCTTGCAGTCAGGAAATTATGAGTGAGTGTGAGTGTGTGGTGAGTGTGCGCATGTCGGGGAGACTGCGCAGACACTAGCAAGAAGCGAGTAGTCCATTGCATTATGTGGATGGCCTCTCCTGCTCTGGAAGGGCAGGTCTCTAGGGCACACCTCTTACAGCTGAATGCTGAGAGATACCTGATGATTGGGCATTGTGGGACTTCTGCTTGGGCCAAGGGCTTTCTTTTGCTTGTTCTAAAGTGGCCTGGGGCTCATCAAAAAGGGCAATGCCTATAATCCTTCCTGGCTGCAATGGCCTCTGCTCTCCTTGTCCCGTTTCTCAGCACTGATGGGCCATTAGATTCACCAAGAAAGCTTAGGAAATACTGACACCCCCCACCCCAGGCCCTGTCCTCTAGAGATTCTTATTCAGTGGGTCGGGAAGGTGCCTTAGCCTCTGTATTTTTTCAAACTAGCAGCCAGAGTTGAAATCCATGGAGCACAAATGCTTTACATTCCTGGAGATACCCAACTTGATCAAAAGCCTGTTCTCCACCAACTGTCAAACTAACACTTGGGGTAATAAGAGATGGGCTGTGTGCTGTTTTGAAAGGACGTATGTATCCTAGAAAAGCCACGTTTTAATCAAAATCCCATTTCATAAAGTTAGAATAATCCCTATTCAATACTGTATGTTTGAAACTATAATCAGATCATCTCCCTGGAGATGTGATTTAATCAAGAGTGGTTGAATAAATCACCTGGATTAGGTGATGACATGTCTCCACCCATTTGGGTGGATCTTGGTAAGTTTCTGGATTCTTATAGAAGAGGAAACATTTTGGAGAATGGAGATTCAGAGAGAGTAGAGAATACTGCAGCTCCATGAAGCAGAGAGTCCATCAGCCAGCACTTTGGAAATGAAGAAGGAAAATGCCTCCCAGGGAGCTTCATGAAATAGGAAGCCAGGAGAGAAAGCTAGCAGATGACGCTGTGCTCACCATGTGCTCTTCCAGCCGAGGGAGAAACCATGACTGTGTTCACCATGTGCCTTCGCGGATGAGAGAGAAACCCTGAACTTCATCGGCCTTCTTGAACCAAGGTGTCTTTCCCTGGATGCCTTTGATTGGATATCTGTATAAACTTTTTTTAATTGAGACATTTTCTCGGCCTTAGAACTGTAAACTAGCAACTCATTAAATTCCTCTTTTTAAAAGCCGTTGTTTTTCTGGTATATTGCATTCCAGCAGCTAGCAAACTAGGATAGGCTGTTTCAACCCTTTCTCCTAGGTTCTTCGTAGTGGGTTGAATGGTGCCCCTCCTGCCGTCCTTCTGCCCTCTCACCCTCCCCCCTGCCAAAAGGATTTGCCCACATCCTAGACCCTGTGAATGTAACTTTATTTTGAAAAAGGATCTGCAAAGATGTAAATACATTAAGGCAGGCAGTCTTGAGTGAGCCTATCCTAGATCACCCAGGTAGATCCTACATTCAATGAAAAGTATTCTTAGGCAGAGGGAAAAGGGGACATGTTAGGTTGTATATAGTTACTGGAACAAATTAAAAAAAAGTCCATGGAACTGTACAGCACAAACAGTGAACCCAAAGTTAAACCATAGACTATAGTTCACAGTACAAGGATAAAAAAGTGCTTTCACCAATTGTAATAAATGTACCACAGTGATGCCAGGTGCTAAAAATAGGGTGGTATATGGGAATCCTGGATTTGATGCATGATTGTTTTATAAACCTACAACTTCTCTAATTAAAAAATGAAGAGTCAGAGAGGGGAAGACATAGACTCAGAAAAAGAGAAGACCATGTGTAAATGAAGGCAGAGCCTAGATTTTTGCAAAACAAGCCAACACACCCATGAAACCAGGAAGCTGAGAGAAGTAGGGAAAAATCCTCTCCTAGAGGCTTCATAGGGAACATGGCTCCATCAATACATTGATTTCAAACATCTGCCCTCCAAAACTGTGAGAGAATAAATTCCTGGAAACCTATTCTATTAAACCCTCTTTGCTTGATTCCTCTTTTCCTTGGCTCTTTTCCAGGTGTGTCTTGACTGTTCTTCCCAGAATAAAATTCACAGTTTTTCTGATTTCTGTACACCCTATGATGGCTGGTGCATGCTAGCAGCACTCTCATTCCATTCCCAGCAGCCTCACATGACAGTCCATATCTGTGGGCTCTGTAGAAGACTCTGGCTGTATTATTCTTCATTTTTGCCATTCTTCTTGGAGTAATATACCTTTTCCCCCTTCACAAGTTTATCCCTCCTCCCATGCTCCTGAATTATGTGTCTCCTTTATGTCATTATAGTTCTAAGTTGATGCTTTGGGATGCTGAGAGAGGTGAGGGTGGTAGGAATAGAGAATAGAGAGAGAGAGAACTTCAGGATATGAGGGTAGGCCCAGGACAATTTTCTGGGCCAAATGCACTATTTGCAGCTATTCAAAAGCTACTTGTAAAAACGGACACCAAACCCACAATAAGATACCACTTCAGACCCATTAGAATGGCCATAAAAATAAACAGAAAAGGGCAAGTTTTTGTGAGGATGTGGAGAAATTGGAAACCTCATAAATTCCTCGGAGAAATGTAAAGTGGTGCAGCCACTGTGGAAAAGAGTTTGGTGGCTCCTCAGTAAGTTAAAAATATGACCCAGCATTCCACTCCTAGGTATATACCCCAAAGAATTGAAAGAAGGTGTTAAAAATATTCATAGCTGCACTATTCACAAGAGCTGAAATGTAGAAACAACTCAAATGTCCATCAGTTGACGAATAAATAAACAAAATGTGGTATCTCTGCTCCATACAATGGAATATTATTCACCCATTAAAATGAATGAAGTACTGATTCATATTGCAACATGGACGAAACTTGAAAACTTTATGCTAAGCAAGAGAAGCCAGACACAAAAGGCTACTTATTGTATGAGTCCATTTACATGAAATATTCAAAACAGGCAAATCCATAGAGACAGAAAGTAGATTAGTGGTTGCCAGAGATTTGGAGGAAGAGGGAATGGATAGTTTCGGCTTAATAGTGCTGGGGTTTCTGTTTGGAGTGATGAAAAGTTCTGGAACTACAGAGTGGTACTTTGTGAATGTATTTAATGCCACTAAATTATGCTGACTTGTAAACTTTAAAATGGCTAAAATGGTTGATTTTATGTCATGTGTATTTTACCACAATTTAAAAAAAAAAAGGAAGAAATACAAGTTATTTTTCATATTGCCTTAGAGGAAGGCCAGAGTTATTGGAACTTCAGAATTGGAGAATGTTCTAGGTCTTCAGAGTCTGAGACAACTCTAGGTCTTCTGTCTCAGTAAGTCCCTCTTTTTCTCCAACTTTGTCCTTCTAGTAATGCAGGTGAAGGTAGAAGGGAGTGGAGGTGACTGTATATAAAGCAGAGTTTATAAGTGTTTGCTGATGTCAAATGAGAGTTCACATTAACCATAAATGTCCTCCCTTGGATGGCTGATTTGAACAAGAGTATGATGCCCACAAAGGATAAGGGAACCTTGGCTAGTCTTGTAAAATGCTAAGGAGAGTTGGCAGAAGGAGAACCCAGATAATCAGAAAAAAGGGACTTAGGGGTCCAGGAACAGAAAGCATACTGTCTGTAAAAATGATGGAGGCTAAGAAGAGCTGGAGAGCAGTCTGCTCAAGCATGGCCAGCTGGAGATGACTCAGAAACCCCTGAACCATGGAATCACCAGGGAAGCTGGAGAGAGGAATGGTTGTGCTGATGCTGATTTTTTAAAAAGTGAACTCTTAATTTTTGAAAAGTTTGAGATTACAGAATTATTGTAAAGATAGCACAGAGAGTCCATAGACCCCACACCTAGCTTCCCCAGGTATTACCATCTTACATTAGAGTGGTACATTTGTCACAATGAATGAACCAACCTTGATACACTATTTTTTTTAACTAAAGGATATCCTTTATTCATATTTCTTCAGGCTTTGACTAACTTCAAGCTGTTTTTTTTTTTCCTTTTGTAAAGTCCTATCCAGAACACCATATTACCTTCCATTGTCTTTCTCTTTAGGATCTTCTTGGTTGTAATTGTTTCTAAGACTTTCCTTGTTTTTGACGACCTTGGGAGTTTTGAGGAGTATTGGTCAGGTATTTTGCTGAATACCCCTCAGTTGGGACTTGTCTGATGTTTTTCTCATGATTAGACTGGGTTATGTTTTGGGAAGGAAGAACACAGAGGTTAAGTGCATTTTCAAGATATCTTGTCAAGGGTACGTACTATTACATGACTTATCACTGTCAAGGTTGTTCTTAATCATCTTGTCAGTTTGTTTTATTTTGCCAGAGCTGTGATCACAAATACCACAAATAAACAACTTGACTTATTGGCTCAAGGTTTTGAGGCTAGAAGTCCAAAGCATTGGCAAGACCATTCTTTCTTGCAGAAATCTATAGCATTCTCATGCTGGCGAACCTTGGGGTACCTTGGCTTTTATCTTTGCTTGCAGCACATCACAATGTCTTCACCTTTTCTCACTTTTGTGACTCCCCAGTTCTCTCCATAGGCTTCTGGTAATACAGATTAAGACTCATCCTCATTCAGTTGGACCATACCATAGCTAAAAATAGCATCTTCAAGAGGTCTTATTTACAACGCATTCATATGCACAGGAACATGGGTTAAGATTGTCTTTTTTCTGGGGTACATGACTAAATCTACCACATTAGGTTTCTCAAGAACTGTAAAGTTACTTTTTCTCCCCTTTCCATACTTCACCAGTTGAAGAAAGTCACTATGTGCAACCCACCTTAAGGAATGGGGAGTTCTACCTCCTTACGGGCAGAATATCTTCCCTGGGAATTCTCATCTTGGAATTCTCCTGCATGTGAGAGTTGTCCTTTATCCCTCATTTATTTATTTAATAAATCATTTATAAATATCAGTATGGACTATGGATTTTTATTTCATACTCTGGGATATAGTCTGATACTACTTTATTTTGTTGCACAAATTTTCTCAGCTTTGACCATTAGGACTTCTTTCAGTTAGCTTCCGTGTTCCTTTGACATAACCCATCCATATAGATTTTTGTTTTGTTTTGAGCACTTATTTTCTGGAATTATAAGATGCTCCAGGCTCATCTTGTGTATTTCCTCTCCCAGTCCTAGAGTCAGCCTTTCTCCAAATTGCCTTGGTTTCTTTTGATGGAGAATAATATCAGAAACAAGGCTGGGTGTAAGAGCGCTTGTTGCTCCTGGGGTATTTTTGTTTCTAAGCCCCCTTGGCTGACAGGGCAAGGAGATATATGTGGTATACTGATCTGTGCATATACACATATCTGTATTTATTTTTTTACATAACCACTTGTACATATATTAAGCTAAATACTGATGTTTCCAATTTTAATCCATCACCATAGGACTTATTCTAGCCTCTTACCCTTTCTTATCTGCAACTCTCACTCCATTGTTAACTCAGTAACAATTCTTTCTACTAAAGTACAGTGCTGTGCTATGCACTTCATTTTTTTAAACACTTTTTATTGTGAAATATAACATATATACAAAAAAAGCAATAATTTTCAAAGTACACTTCAACAAGTAGTTACAGAACAGATTTCAGAGTTTGTTTTGCGTTGCCATTCCATTATTTCAGATTTTTCCTTCTAGCTGCTCCAAAACACTGGAGGCTAGAAGAAATATCAATCAATATAGTGATTGCTAAATCCCATTTTCTCTATTGTACCTCCTCCTTCTCCTTTGATCCTTCTCCCAGTCTATAGGGACCTTTGGGTCAATGCCCATTCTGACTTTTTCATGTTGAGAAGAGGTGTCAACATATTGGAGAGGCTGGTCCCTCTGGGTTTCAAGATTTATCTGGCCTAGGAACCCTCTGGAAATTATAGATTCCAGGAAAGCTATATTTGGTGCATGAAACTTTTAGAGTCTCACTTCTAGCCCTAGGTGTTCTTAAGAGTTAATAGGAATGATGTTGTTTGGAGTTTAGCAAACCATGGCAATTAGCCATATCTAACTGAAGCTCATGCACTTCTTTTTGACTCCAGTCTTACAGACTCCAAAGTGACTTAAGTCAGAACCTTATTCTCTCACATTCTACCTTCCATCCTGGGATCCCCTGACCTCCTAAATAATTTGACTCCAGTTTAAATTGGAAAAAAATATATATCAGGGAAAAACTCACACTTGGACTAGTTCTTGTGTTAATGGTAATGGAGTACTAAGATCATCAAGGCCTATGTCAGTGGCCTTCTCCTGAGATGGTATGCGGACTCTGCGATTGTCAATCCATCTGTAATCACATGGTTGGTATGGAAGAAGGGCAGTTCCCCAAAGAAGATAAGAGAGTTGGATAGGTGAAAACAACAGATGCATATAACATTTCATCCCTTGGCCCCACAGCACATGCACAACTCCTTCTTCCTTAGAGTTAAAATATACCCCCTCCTAACAAATTTTATGTATCTCACACTCAACTTAGAACATATTTTGTCTCCCCAAAGACAGTCAAGTTAAAGTCCACACTCAAGTCCAAATGACTATATCCAGCTACAACTCCAGGATCTTATATTTTGTTTTTTTTTTCAGATTTTAAAGTGCCCCCACATGGATGGGCAATTCCTACTCAGCAGCATTTGGAATTTAAAGAAGAAGAATAAACAGGTTAATATTTAACTGAAGATATAAATCATTAATGAAGAAAAACGATGGAAATTTTCTTAGGAAACGTTTGTGCCTTTGTCACATAATACCTTCTAGATGCTCAAGTACTCTGTTCATGTGTTATTTGGTCCTGTGAAGAAGGCAGGAAAGAAGGATCTAGATTCACATGTTTGGGGGCATTAGTTTCTAATATCAGCATTGCTAATGTGCGTTCTCATTTTATCTATTTCAGAAATGATAGAATTTTGTCTGCATATGGGCTTTATTTCTCAGTGCTAATTGAAATTCAAATAAGTATCTTTTATTTCCTTGTGACAGTTTCATTTAGTAATTACTTTGTGTCTGTCAAGATTTTTATGAGTGTTCTTCCTTAACTCTATTAATCTTTGCTGAATTTCAAAGCATTATAATTAAATTGTATCAAGTTGTTTACTTTGAAAGACTTTTAAAATGTCAATGAACTGGAAATAAATTCTATTAATTGGTACAGAGTGCCTGCAAAGGCAGAATGAGATACAATATGTGACCATTGCTAATGTGATAAGACCAGAGTTGACATTAATAAAGAAAAACTGCAGTAATTTACCATCTGTTTGATCAGCCAGTGCTTCTTAACATATGTAAAAGACTCCTACAAGCCAGTCAGAAAGAAGAAAGCTATTATCAGTTCATAAAAGGTAATAATGCTGTTTTTCCAAGCAGAGCTTCTCAGGGGTTGAGTCCTTATCACTTCCATTCTTTTAAGGATCCTGATATATGTTACACACACACACACACTCACTCTGTACTTGAGGTTTTCTCAAATGATAGAATACTTTGAATGCTTACATTTAAGAAATTGTTACCTATTTTTCAAGACCCAGATCAAAAGTTTCCATTTCTAGGAAAATTTCTCTGATTTCCTAATCTGGAACTAACCTCTACATCCCCACACTGTGACCATAAGTCCTTTACATGCAGTACTGACTAAACATACACATATATATACCTTCTTTGAGAAAATGGGAGTCATCAGAGAAGAACTCCCTCCTCTCTCCATCAAAAAGCCACCAGCTGATCTGATGTCTGTTTCCACATATTTGTCCCTTCTCCTTTTACAAGTGACTATATATCCCTTTTCCATACAAACTTCACCCTCTCAATGTGTGTTCTGGAATCCCCTCATCTGTTTTTTTTTCCATATGGTCTTTGCTCTCTCTCTCTCTTCTTTAATATCATTCTTTCAATCTCTTTCTCTTTACAGGATCAATTTCATCAGCACATAATACGTTCTAATGTTTTCCTCCTTAACTACAACAATCCCTGTTAATGCCATATTCTCTTCTAATCACCATCACATTTTCTCTGCTCCCCCTTACAGAAAAACTTCTTGAAAGAGTTGTTCATGACACCTGCTTCTACTCCATCTTTTATTCTTTCCTCAGCCCATTTTGATTGGCTTTATAACCCTACCGCTTCATCAAGGCTGTTCTTCTCATGGTCACCACATGAACCTCCACATTACCAAGCTCTATGGTAATTTTTCTGACCAGATTTATTCAAGCTGTCAGCAGCATTTGACACAGTTGACTTTTCCATTCTTATTGAAGTATCCTCTTATGTTGGCTTCCATAACACCACATTCACTGGATTTTATTTCTAATGTTGAGTCACCACCAATAATGCAGATTAAAAAAAGTTATAAAAAGCACTCAGTTAATCCAAAAGAAGGCAGTAAAGAAGGGGACAAAAAAAATAAAAACCAGACAAGATGAAAGAAAAAAACAGGAGGATAGTAAATTAAAATCTTACCACATGATAATTAAATTAAATATAAATGGTCTAACATTCCAATTAAAAGGCCAAGATTGTCATACTGGATAAAAATGAATGAAGCAACTATATGCTGTATAAAAAACTCTCTCTATCCCCCAACCCAGTCAAAATGGCAGAGTGAGAAACTTCAGGGTTCTTTCTATCCACTGATGCTTTAAACAACTAGAAACAACTGGGAGAAACAGTTTTCTCAAGCTCTAGAAAATAGGTAGACAGCAGTAACAGGGAAAGTGTTCAATCAAGAATAAAGCTACTTAAATAAGTAAGATCTTGGGGAACCTTGGTTAGCTCCTTTCCCACTCTTTTACCAGTTTGGCACAGAGCCATTTCACTCTTTCAGTGTGGATTCCTGCTCCTGCTATTGGAGGGAGCAGAGTAACTCTCATGCACACATTGGGAGCATGTATGCTTGGCCCAATCTTTCTGGTGGTGGTCTAACGGACTTGCTATCCAAGAACTTGACCTGTATGTAGAAGGCAGTACATTGAGCTGTACTACAGAATGCTATTGGGTAACAGTCAAGAAGCTACCTGGAGCAAGAGATTGCTGGCTGTTAGACATACAATGCAGTGCCTAAGACCATGAGGAAACTGTATCCTACAGAATAGGGCACATTCAGAATAGTGTAAATGGGAGAGCTTTTACCGCCAAACATGCAAGCCCAAGAACTCACCAGGGAAGTCCCTACACTTTGACTTGAAGCTATTCTCTAAACTCACTGTTTAGATAAACCCTGGTCAGCACAGCTCAATCTGAAAAGACTAGGAAAAGTGTTCTGTATTTTTCCTTCTTTTATTTTTGTTTGTTAGCTCCTGAAATTCAAGGAAAGCTCTGTCGTAACATAAGCTGGATTCAAGTTTAAGAAATAGACACCTCAGAGTGTAAATTCCAGTGATAGCAAATTAAAATATCCAGATTTCAACAAAAGATTACAAGACATACAGAGAAATAGGAAGCTATGGCTCAGGTGAAAGAGAAGATTAAAGCATTAGAAACTATCAATGAGGAGGGTCAGACCATGGCCAATACAGACAAAGACTTTTAAAAAATGGTCCTAAATATGCTGAAAGAGCTAAAGGAAAACATGGATAAAGAACAAAAGGAGATCAGGAAAAGAGTGGATGAACCCAAAAAGAATATCAATAGAGAGCTGGAAATTATGTAAACAACCAAACAGAGCTGAAGACCATAGTAAAAGAAATAAAAAATTCCCTAGATGAGATCCACAGCAGATTGGAGCTGGCAGAAGAAAGAAATGGTGAACTTGAACATAAGTCAATTGAAATCATCCGGCCTGAGGAACAGAAAGAGGAAAGCATGAAGAAAAGTGAACAGACCCTGGGGAACTCATGGGGCACCATCAAGTTTACCAATATATGCCTGTGGGAGTTCCAGAAGGAGAAGAAAGAGAGAAAGGGGCAGAGATAATGTTCAAAGAAATAATGGCTGAAAACATCTCAAATTTAATGAAAGACATCGTGATAGTTTGAAATTATATGTACCCCAGAAAAAGTCATGTTCTTTTACTCCATTCCTGTGGGTGTAGAACTTTTCTGAGTGGGACTTTTTAATTAGGTTATTTCAATTGAGATGTGCCCCACCTCATTTAAAGTTGGTCTTAATCCTCTTACTAGAGTCCTTTATAAGAAGCTAACTCATACAGAAACTAAGAGAGATTAAATATATGATGTAACATATATATTCCTTCTAGCTCCAGTGTTTTGGAACAGCTAGAAGGAAAAATCTGAAGATGGTGGAATGGTAGCCCATGACAAACTCTGGGATCTTTCCTGTAACTATGTGTTGAAGAGTGCTTTGAAAACTATTATTTTTCCTTTCTTTGCTTTGTATATGTGTTATATTATACAATAAAAAATTTTTTTTTAAATGAAGAAGAGCTGAAGACATTCCAAGATAAACAAAAGTTGTGAGACTTTATCACCAGCATAAAGACTGACCCTATAAGAAATGCTAAAGGAATGCACATTGAAACGACCAGACA
Organism: Myrmecophaga tridactyla; assembly: GCA_004026745.1. Classification (NCBI taxonomy): domain Eukaryota; kingdom Metazoa; phylum Chordata; class Mammalia; order Pilosa; family Myrmecophagidae; genus Myrmecophaga; species Myrmecophaga tridactyla. Next base: position 50,379 of record PVIY010016029.1, read on the forward strand.
ACTGACTAAAGCCACCTGAAGATATAAAGATCTCCAGTAAAGATAATGACATGGAAATAAAAATTCCAGTATTATTGTACTTTTTATTTGAAACTCTGCTTTTCTTTTCCTGCAGGACCTAAAGGGCAAATGCATAAAATATTAGGCTAAACCAATGGATTTGACTCTTAATGTATAAATATGTAATTTATGGCAAGAATTATATAAAAAGCATGGGACAGAGGAGAATAGTAACATAGTTTATGCATGCCATTGACGTTACATTGGATTCAAAGGAAATGAGATTGTTATAAATTTAGGATGTTAAATTAAAGCCCCATGGCAATCACAGAGAAAATACATGGAAATAGGCAAACTCATAGAGACAGAAAGTAGAGTATAGGTTATCAGTGTGGGAGGCAGGAGCATTGGGGAGATAATGCAAAATGAGTGTAGGGTTCATGTTTGGAGTAAAGGAAAAGTTCTAGAAATGTTTAGTGGTGAGGGTACTACAATATTTGTGGAAGTGATTAATCCAACTGAATGTTATGCTTTGGAGGGATTGTGTGGGAAGATTTATGTAGTATAAATTTTTCCACAATTAAAAAAGAAAGAAAGATAAATTGAAAAGACAATGACAAGTATATCCATGTTACTGTATGGGATCTAAGAGTGGAAAGGAAGGCTCAAAAGGACACTATTGGGACATAAGAAAAAACTGGAATGTAGACTGTAAGCTTTATGTCAATACTAAATTTCTTGAATTTGATAACTGTACTTAAGATGTTTACATCAATGAATATCTATGTTCATAGGAAATATACATAGAAGTATATTCTAAGGACTCTGATGTGTGCAAACTATTCTCAGATGTTCAGAAAATAGATGAAGAAAGAAAGAGGAATGAAGGAAGGAAGGAAAGAAAGACAGAAGGAAGGGGCATAGAGAGAGAGAGAGAAAGGGAGAGGGAGAGGAAGAAAGAAACAAGATAGACTCATATTGCAAAAGAGGCTAAAGGTTAAAATTGGCGGGAGGATATCTGGGGGAGGGGGTGTGGAGGTATGTTGGAGTTCTCTCTATGGAGTTTGTATAATTTTTTTCAAATGTCATGTAAGTTTGAAATTATTTCAAATGTAAAAGTTTTTCTTAAAACTTTTTTTTTTAATATATAAAGACCGAGAGGTTAAACGTAAAAGGATGAAAAAGGTATATCACGCTAACACTGTTGGAAAGAAAGATATTCATATCTGTTTTAGTTTACCAGGTTGCTATGACAAATACCACACAGTGGGTTGGATTGAACAGCTGGAATGTATTGGTTTGAGTATGAGGTGAGACACTGGCTGTCATCAGTCCCCGGGGTTCCTTGGCTTGTATTCCTGTCTCGCTTCACCTAGTGATGTCCTCTCCTTTCTCTTCCGGGTTCTGTTGGTTTCTGGCTTCCAGCTCCTCCCTGTGGTTTTCTCTGATTATGTCTGAATTCTTTCTGTTTATAAAGGACTCCAGTAATCTGGATTAAAACCTGCCCTCATTCACTTGGCCACACCTTAACTAAAAATAGCATCTTCAAGAGGTCCTGTTTACAATGGGTTCACACCCACAGGAATGCAGATCAAAATTAAGAACATGTCTGAATTAGAGTGCATACTTCAATTTACCACAATATTAGACAACTAGATTTTAGAACAAGGAATATTACCAGATATAAGAGGGACAATCTGTGGGTGACACCACCTATTCTTTGTCCCACAAAGAATCGGAGTGAGAAGAAAACTCTTTGACACAAAGTCAGAAAGCAAAGAAGTCTCTGTCCCAAGTGAGAACCAGAGCCTCGAGTTTATTTTCTGCTGGCTATTTATCAGGTAAAAGGGTCATTTGGAGTTAAGCCATCCTTTGAACACCGGGGGAGGTTCCTGGCTGCCTTGAGGAGGTATCTTTAATTTTAAGAATAAAGCAGGAATTTTCGCATGAGTAGGAGGATATGTTCCAGATAAGCAAATGCTGCAGATAAGTAAAGGAGACAGATATGCAAGTGGCACAGATAAGCAAAGCAGATGGATATGCAAATGACACAACAAAGCAATCAAACATCTTAAGCTGTTTTCAGCTTCAAGTCAACAACAGGCAGACAAGGGCAGTGGTTTTCCACTGCTTGAGGACATGCAAACACAGAGCAAGTTTACAAATGCTTTAACCATATCCTCCCCACAACAATCCATAATGATAAAGTGATCAATTTATCAAGAAGACATACCAACTGTAAATGTGTATTCATCAATAA